>QLOS01002413.1:0-46579 GCA_003313725.1 Russula sp. MG48 | reverse complement strand
GTTGGTGTTGGCTCCACGCAAAGTCGATGTCATGCCGGAAACTAAGGTTGGACGGGTTAAATGGTCGTCCTCATCATTCCACGCTATCGAATTTGGCGTGATCCACCAAGCGCTCAGCAGCAGAGTAGGCGAGAGGAAGGTCCCAAGGCGCTTTTTGTCCACTTTGTCGTCTCGTCTAGCCGAAGAAGCACAGTGAGGCAGGCTTGCGCGAGAATCGTGTGAGCTCTAAACAAATGCAGTAGCGGGAAAGGTTTGGACGTTCGCGTTCTCGAGGCAATCAGATGTCAAGAGTTTGTTCACAGAAGAGAGGGAAAATTACACAATTTTGGAACCCTCAGCAACAACAATCGCGACTCAAGACGAGCCGATGGAGAGCACAGCGTCCTCACGGCCTTCCGGGCGCCATCCTTCCTCGATCTTGGGTCAAGGTCAGACCGAATCGCAACGACCTCCACGAGTTCTTCGGAGCGAAGCAGACGAATAGCTGCAGCCAAACACTAGAACAGGCGATGGTGATATTGCGATTTCTCTAGAGGGATGCCTTGTAATGTGTGCTTATATGTTTCGTCCAAACTAGCGGGTAGTTCGTTCAGCGCACGCCGAATATTTGATGACATACAACGAAGTAGCGTGTCGAGCTGACAGATGCCATCGAAACCTGATAATCAAGCACAGTAGCGGTACCACTCACCCCATCAGCTCCTGAGACAGTGGTGATAACAATATCCTCATCCCCCGCTCTCCACCTCATTTCGTCATCTGTGTGAACAAAACAGTGAAAGTAGCTGAGGATATCCTCCATTTGTCCGACTTCTTTGTGAAGCGACACCCGCCGCAATGCGCAAGTCAATGGGTCAAAAATAGTTTGTATGTCCTGTTCGGGACGTCTGGTACTACATAAAAAGATAGATTGGAATGCTGTGATCCTTGGCAAGTTTCAGGACCTTCTCGTAGGAGGATGGACTGCCAGTAGTATTCGGACATTCATCTAGGGCATCCACGATAATGTAAACCGGGACTTGTCCTGGAAGTTCCAGCATGGTTCTGAGACATTGTGCGAGCGCAGACTCACTAGGCTGGCCCGAGCCATCACGACACGCCGTGTAAAATCAAAAAAGGAAGTCCGAGCAACGGTCAGAGTCGTCAGAGAACCAATTGAGGAGAGACGATATCAAGTCGACAAGGAAACCGTTCATCGCCCATATCTTGAACATTCCACCTTGGCTAAACCATGTTACAGTGCCATCGTGCTGAATACAGCACGCAACGCTATGACTCTTAGAAGGATTTGGAGGAGAGAGCCAGGTTCGGGACTTCTCTTCGCACTGGTCCCCTGTGAAGGTATTTCAGCCTCTCTGGTCAACGATGGTAACGAAAGCGTCGAGATCTAACATTACACTTGAGTTCCTCGGTTGCTGTTCCGTTCCATGACCGGGACATTGGATCAGCAAGGCGTGAGTTCAGCGGAGCAGACATTGCGCACCCTGTTCGACACGATGTATGTGATCGAGATTTTTTTTGCGAACGTTGGCTGAGTCTCATCTTGTGTGAACCTATCTAATTTCTGTAGTCGACATCCCTCCTTCCCAGTAGTACCTTCAAGTATTTTTCTGCGCAACGGCGAGACCCAAACAGTATCTTAGATGGAGCAACTTACCGAGTCATTTCTGGGTCTGCGGGTACATTTCCTTCATTCAAGGACGAAGAACAATTGACCCATGGTTTTCCTCGGTTAAGTCGATGATTTCTGCCATGGGTGGGATGCCGGTGTAAATGTTGAGGCGTTGGAGGAAAAGCTCGAAGGGGATGACAAGTATCGTGGTTAGCCGACTGAAAGGCAATGTTACATGACATGCACCAAATACCTTGGAAAGGGACGTACCACGAGGAGAATAAATATAACATTTGAGAATGGTTAAAAGATGAACGTCGAGAACTAGTGGGATGGAATGGGTGAATCCCTTGAGGCTTAATGCCGATCCGATTCCCGCCCAAAGTGTTGCAGAGAATTTAGTCAGGACATTGACTAGGATGCATCGGGCCATCTCAACTTGCACTTGCGAAACTCCTCGACAAAAGGATGAGTTTCTAAGTATTGTTTAGTAAGGTTGTTGTACTGTTCTGAAGCCGCTTTGAATATTGATTCAAAATTAGACAGAGACGTGTCGTTTGCTTGTGTGTTCGCAGACATACGTCTGATAGCAACGCAGTCAGCAGCTCAATCGGACCAGGTCGTGGGTAGAACTGGGTTGAATTGCGCCGGCCGACACAGCCCCATAAACAAATCGTCGTCCTGTCCTGGGACATCCTCATGTGGTCTTGCGATATGTTTGCCTATAGCAGGTGGCCTGTGTTATCAACTGCGGTACAGGTCGGACATTATATCCCGTAAGTGCCTCCGACTGTGGAGAACCATGTACTGTATGGCCCACGTCGGTACGCAGATGGTACATGGTGTATGAACATGTCAGTCCTTTTGTTATATCACCCGAAATCGTTAGATGTCCGAGGCTCCAGTTGGACATTGGAATGTGTCGACAGTTGGTGAGTGAGTGGGCCACTCATTTGTGGGGGTGTAAAAAAAGCCCGCGCGATCAGTATCTATATTAGGCATTGATGACTAAATCCGTGGCGAAGCACGGGCACTCAACTTGGTGATAAAAAAAAAAAGGGAATGAAGTGTGGAAATAAAAAATAAAATAAATATTGAGACCCGTAGGTCTACCACTCTGAAACAGCGTGTCATCCTTGTGCAGGGGCCATGCTAATCTTCTCTGTATCGTTCCAATTTTTTCGTATGCATCCCCGAAGGGAGCAATGGAGATTGAGTGGGATGACTAGCCATAGATAAAACTTTGCATTTCGTTTAGGACGCGGGTGGGCGGATCACCCATTTAGGTAAGCAGGGTTTGTATTGACTCGGAGCGCTTTCCTTCCACTGGCATGTCCCATCCTCCAACTACTTAGTTCCCTTCTTCAAACCCGGCGTATCTTCAATGACGTTCCGTATTCCCTGACCCCATGCGGCGAGTTCGCGCTCAACGCGCACCACCATCTCGCGCACTTCGCGTCCGACCTCGCCACCATCATTGCGTTCTCCAAAACTGATAACAAGCTCGTCGCGGGCGCGGATGAGCGTCTCGCAGGCGAGACGCAGACGAGCCGGGCCAGATGGCGGAAACGCGGGTGCCCCCGCCGCATTTGTGGGGCGCGGCGCGGGTTCGTCCACTGCGAGAAGCTTGCCGAGCTCTGCGAGCGCGAGTGCACGTGCGGGGTGGCCTGGTGGGAGCGCAGCACTCAGTCCTGTCACGGACGCGGAACTTGCACGGATGAGTCCATCTAGGGCGTCCTGTGTCAGATTAGGGGGAAAGGCAGCAAGAAGAAGCGACTGATGGAGGCGAGTGAGGGCAAGGAGAGGGTGAGAGGAAGGAAGGGCGTTGGCAGAAGTGAGAATAGGGATAATGTTGGTCGTCAGTTGTTGTGCCTTGACCAAGTCTGAGCGAATCAAGTGTGAGATGCGAGGCGGGACGACGGCGAGAGGCCTGTACCTGAAAACTGAAGCGAAGTCGCTGTCTGTAACGCCTCTTGACCTATCCGCAACGCATCCAACACTGCATCAGTTGGAGCCACAGCTGACTTGCATTTTACACAACGGGTAAGAGGATCCTCTACGGGAGCAGTTAGGCTTCGGTCTCGGTCGTTTATACCACACAATACCTTCTGATGGGAATGGACAGGCACCACCGCAGTTCTTCGGGCAAGCCAGAGCCTCTCTAGGGTCCGGCTCAGGTGGCCGCGAACAAAGAAGGCATTGGCAAGCAAAGTTGTATGTAGCGGAGAGCGCTGCCTGCCTCTGGGGCCGAGGCAGAGTAGTGTCGATGTACGATGTGGAGATCTGTTTCAAAATAGGTTACGAGCATGTATATACAAGAAATTTAGCTGCATACCTCTTCATCCGGCAGTATATCACGAATTGCGATGACTTGCGCCTCCGGTTCCTGGTTTGCAGGATCTTTCGCGGAACGCGGGAACACGACCACGGCATTCGGCTCGCACGAGTGATTGATCAGTGCCACCAAAGGAGAAACGCAGACACCCATGGGTGCCAACGACGAAGAGGTCAGCGTGATGGAATTTGTCGCAAACTAGGCGACGCTCCTCAGGCTCGTAACATATCGAGGAGTCCAATCTAAACGCAGGACGCACCCGCGAGATCAAGTCCACGATGCCCGCCGCGCTGTTAATACCAAATGGAACGAGTTCTTCAGGAGCAGTAAGGCCCAGGTAGCGAATGACAGCATGGGCGAGATGGGTATGCGATTCGGCGGCTTCTGGAGGCAGGGACGTTCTATCTGCAGCGTGGGGGTCGCAACAGGGCTCCGCTCATGTAGGAGGCACGTACGAGATTGCATCGCATCGATCTCTCGCGTCTGGAAGTTGGATAGGTAAAATCCCCTGATTAACGGAATCATCTTAAACACGCACCCAAACACTACCCAATCCCCGTTTTTGCCTACCCCATAGCACGCGCCCAAGGCATCTTATGGGCTCTGCCGGTATAGCAACGTCCGGCGATGGAGCTCCCTCCGCCCATCTCCGCATCGCTGCACACTCTTTCTTGTGGAGTGTCCAATCATTATTTTGACACGTCTGTACCTCATCTCAGCGTAGTCATGGTATAGATAGCAGTGGGTGGACGCACCGCATCACAGTACCATACGTTTCTGCATTGTGTGCAGCGCCTGAGACCTGCGGGAGCAGGAGATACACAAGACGAACAGAACTGTCCTAAGTTTTTGGTGGATAGAACATATATGTGTGGCTTGGTGCTGAGGATGGTCCCGCCTGCACAGAGGAGCACAGCGATGGGTGTGGGTGAGACGAAGATGATGAGTTGTGTTTACCTCTCTTGAATCGTTCCTTAGTGTATAAACCCCTGCCCTTTTCCTGACTACTTCGGACATCGGCCAAGGGCGGTAACGCTCCATACAGTGGTGTCGGAGGTGCCTCTACCAACTGAAGAGCACTGCTTGGCTTGGATGAGGACCCAACGTAAGATTTCGCTTCCTTGGCCTGTCTTCGGGCATGATCGTCTGCGAAAGACATCCCAATTCTCCTATCACCTGTTCAGCCTTGACTAGAGTCCGTTGAACAGTGGGTAATGGTACAGCCAACAAGCGTAAACACATAGATTCCGCGATCCGGGAACTAAAGTAACTAAACTACTACTCCTTTTAGAATATCACCACATCACCTCGTACTCATTCATTTGGCTTTCAACAATCTTCCAAGCGTTTACAAATAAGATACTCGTCTACTGCCGCGCTACACTCATGAGGCTACCCACGAAAGTCAAGATCTATCAAGAGCGCTAGTAAGGAAACTGCATGCCTGAGCGCGAATAGAAACTTACCAGGCGCGGGCGAACATCAACGATGTCCTCTGGTACGAGGAAGATCAATGCGTTCATTTTTCTCGCAATTGAGATAGCCAGTTTCGCTGTAGGCAAAACACGTGGGTGTCAGGATAGTATAGGAATTCGCCAAGGAATACGACCGCACCGTTCTGTCGTCGTTCGTCGTAGTCGCCATGGTCACTGACATTGTATACAAGTGATGGGTCCACAATTCCTGGCTTAATTCCCTCCAGGACGTCCAAGAAGAAAAGACCAGTTGTTATGCTCGGATCCTTGAACGAGCGAATAGGCTTCACCCCGGGTTTGCCTTTCTGCGCTGTCATGTTAGCCCACTTGAGCATCTCGGTATCGCTAATTGGTCGGCCTTGACCAGTCTTTGACAACGAGGAAAGCGTTTTTGTGATGCTCATCCTGTACAAGGGTTCATCGGATTAGATCCACGAAAGCGTTGTAGGGGCGCACCTCATCAACTGCCATACATAGCCCAGGACCAATGTTTTATTCCTGTCGACAATGTCGGAGCCCTGAATTCCTACAAGCGACATTCCGTTCTGCTTCCCGAGCTCGATGCAGTAGTTAGTGTTTTCGACTTGCTTGAACCTTGACAACGTGCTCTGATTTGGCGTGACCCCAATTTCGATCTCTTCCTCCTCGCCATTCTCATTGAAAGTCGACTGAATCGGGGATGTGAGACCACCCTTGGGCTTCGAAACGCGGCGCCACACTACGACGCCAGGATAAACCCTGTCAAACGCTTGGAGGAGGATGAGACCATCGCGCAAGTTCTCGAATAGATTGAAGACAGCGGGCTCGACACCAAGCGAGTTGAGCCAGAGAGTGAACACACGCGCTTCGCGTTCGCCCTCGGCATCAAAGTCTTCAACCGCACCGTAATCCTTTGCTTCCTGCTCGTCGAGAGGAGCGAGGCCGGGATGTGTGTTGAACAGATTCGCCACGAATGCAAGGTTTAGCCGGGGATTCCCAGCGACGAGGGACGCAGGGGTCAGATATTTGCGGCATCCTATGTTCGCCGCATTCTGCAGAACCTGCTCTGCGCGCTGACGGAGGTCGCGTGTCTGGAGTGGGGCTCGCGAGCACTCATCAGGTTTGAGCTGGTTCAAGAGAATCGTGTAGTTCTCGCCATCCGAGACGTCCTTACTGAAATTGTTGACCCTGAGAGTTGCGTCAGTAGTCTGCTCCGTTCCGTGAGGCCCAATCCATACCTCCGGTGCCACCCTGCCTGCTTCAAATGATAGTTGAACCACCGCAGGAGTATTTGATCAGGGGTCAACCGTAGTAGATCTTCAATGGTTTCTCCTTCCTCGCAAAGGCGATATAGCTCGGGATGTAGCTTAATATCAACCTGTGCGAGCAGCCCACGGCGGATGATTTGCCAGATCAGGCCAAGGATAAGATGCTCAGTGCCATTAGCGATATCTGACGAGCCGATATTGACGACCGAACAACCGATAGCCTTGGCAGAGGTAATGACGATATTGTTGTTCTCGGTGATCTGGAACGCGTTCAAGGGTTTACGTGGTGTGGGTTTGTTCAAAACACGCATATCAATGGTATCGGGTACGGAATCATTGATAAGTTTGCAGAGAATCAGACCGTCGCGGGCCTCATCGAAAAGCTGCATCGTGTCCGTTGGGATCGGGATGCGTGGGCCGACATCTAGATCGCCTTCGAGAATCTATGGCGGTCAACACCGTCGTTGAGTGTATGTCATCTTCAAAAAAGCTCTTAACTCACTCCGTTGATGTGGTTCGTGAATTCTCGCCGCTCATCCTCGTTGATGGTATGGCTGACATTCGCGTTGGAGCCTTGTACAGTGACCCTGCCAGCCTTGGTCTTGGTGGTGGAGGTCTCAGAGCGGAGTTTGACATTGAGCTGTCCAACGGGAGGTCAGTGACTAGCGGATAGCGAATCGAGACAGTGGGACATACCTCGACCCAATCCTCTAGCTCAACCTTGCCACTGGCATCCACGGAGACATGCTTGAGAGTCTCACGCACGCGATCGTACGATTCTCCACGGCTTTGGAGGGCTTGTAACACAGTTGCCTTGTCTACGCGCCCGGGAACGTCTGTGTTAAGAGCACTGAAGTGGCGCGAAAGTCATTATGGCACCGGACCCACGATGAAGACGAACGCACTTAAACCGGCTGATGAGATCGAACATCTCATTCTGAGAGACTTCTGGATATTTCTTTTGCAGCCGAATGGCCTGCATGGTGGTGGGTGATGTTGTTGTTGGGTAGGGAGGAAGGGATCGCGGGCTCAGGGCTATTAACAATGAAATGAGATTTTGTTTCCGGACATTCCCCGTGAGGGATTCCGTTCTGAATTCGAGACGCCGACGGCTGCGCACTGACAAAGGCATCGCATTGCATCGCAATACCACCCGTCCTCATCCGCACCTCATCGCTAACCTGTGTAGCCTTATCTACAGTTACCGAAGGCAGTTGAACAAAAATTATGATTATACAATCGCTATGACCGACGCAGCGCCGCAGCAGACGTTGGAACAGGCGGCAACCCAAAAGTCCTCAGGCTCGGCTTGGCCAGAAACATTTTTTGCGCAGTCTATACAACTGACTCGGCTTATTCTAGCCTGGCCTGAAACCTCTACGCCGCGTCTGCGGTGGATGTCTCGATAAATTTCCTCACACTCTGCGGCAAACCTTTGACGAGAGTCACCTCAGCCCCGCCCCATACAGGAGATATGACGTCACCACACTGGACCACTTTCTGACTACTGACGATGCTGGCAGCGAGGGCTGGGGCTGCGCAGCGTGGGACCTCATCCATTGAAATTATTTCCCGGCTTCGATTCAGTGAGTGATACCCACCTGGGAAAGGTGTGTTCGCTCAATTTCTGAACGATCGCTCGTCTTCCGCAGTACTGACCCCGTTCTCTCGCCCGGAATCGACAGAAATTCATCGCCCTTCTTGTTACTTGAGTTTTCGACACGCTGCCAGATACACAAGCGTTAGCGCATTCGGACCTAGGAGCTCTTCGATCCGTGTCTAAGTTCCAGTGCTTCTGGGGAAATGAGTTCCTTTGCTCCGTTTGTTGTTCTTCATGAGCGCGCTGTCGTTGTCGAGTATCTTGGGCCCCATACCGTGACTTGTATTCAGCCAAGAGGTGAAACCCCAGGTTCCTTCCTGACGCCGTCTGTGCACTCGTGAGCTCTCGCAGACCCATTTTTGTGTTCATCGCTCCTCACGAAATACGGGTCTTGGGGGCCCTTTTAGCGTTTCCAAAGCCTGTCTGACTAAATGGACCGACGACAATTTCTCCCCTTGAACCCGGCGTACCGTAACAGAACCGAGTAACGTATCATGCACTGGCCTCTGGCATATGCATATGGAAAGTGGAGATGCGCCTGTAGGACCATGTGCTTCGACCCTCTACGATCACACCGCAGTCGTACACTTTTTCATTTCATTGTCGGTCACGGAAAGATCTTTCCGAGGTAAGGACCTCGTGGTCCCATCATCCCTTTGAACTATCTATTATGCCCAGTACACGCCTGGACAGACACCCGTCATTCAAGGCGACCCACAACACCATGCATCGGCATGCGATTTTCCAAGGCACGCTTACTTTCCAAGTATTCTTGCATACATTGCGCTGGAAGGCACACCCTCGATCCATCTGACGCTAGTCAGGATGTGGCGCCTGACTTTGAGCTCTCGAACCATCTCTGGACCAGATTGCCACGTGAATTGGCATGCTAGTATGTCCCTGCGCCGGTCTAACCTCAAAGAATGCTCTGAGTAGGACGGTGTCCCCTTTCTTCGATTGCTTGGCTTGCTATTGAATTATAGCTCGTGACAGTTATCTCGTTCCACTCTACTAACTCTATTCGAGTTATTTTCCTCGGAAATATGTAGGGAGACGGGAATGATGGACCTCCTTCCATGGTTCCATACTCCCAGCTCTCCCGCGCGCACCGGGGCACACTCTAAACCTACGCTTTTCGGTGTTCTATCGAGGTTCGGTTCGTCGAACAAGGTGAAGGCTGGCTAAGAATGTATCAACTGCACCATCGTTTCGATGCACTGTACAGTACGGTCGGCATGGCCATGATTATGACCTTCTACGCTCCGCTGCTGTCTCCTCAAAGCCGATAACACGAGGATGCATTTTCTCCGGGTGAATGATTCTCCCATGCTGCTTCTGGCACCATCTACTCATATATTGAAGACGCTGTGCTGCCTCGTGTTAGGAAGGAGGAGAAATAGAAGCCTTCTCATGCTGGCTACGTCATATTTGGTATAAGTGCAGTAGTAGTACGAAATGAATTCGAAGAGATCGAATATTATTACCTTCTGGAATGCACATGGACATCGTACGTTCCTCTGTGAGATCGACAGTGAGCTCGTCGCGAGTTGGCAGAACTGCCACTGGCACACCCAAAGGTGTCTCCGGCTTCTCCCGGCGCTTCTAGCCCTGAGGGCGATGATAGACTCATCCAAGTCAGCGAGCACCAATTTCTCTGTTCGGGGACATTATTCTCGCGGGGTTGTCAAGTCAAACCGAGGTAGTGGATCCAAGGTTAGACCGTCTTATCTGTCTGCGAAATTAATACTGTCCACCCACTAAAGTCGCCTTACTCGATGCTGCAGGCGGATATACCAACTGGGAGGCCCGAGGGACACATTGTGAAAACCACGCAGTTGACATCCTGTTGTTAATCAGCCAGTGTATATGATGAAGCTACTGTATCACGGGAGAGTCGCAATGACGTCGCCGATTGGCTGTCTGAAATTGGACAAGAGAGCGTGGCAAACTCAGCGGTCCATGGGCCGACAACGAGACCCACGGCTTGAGGACCAACTGCGCAAAAATCAGGGCAAACTCTTTCTCTACCAGGTTGTTTTTCGCGACGAGACCGACCGTCGGGTTGCTCGGAGGGATCCCTTATGCCTCTACTTCTGCACAATATCCGAGTCTGGAGCCTTGAGCATGCGCCTCTGGTTCGTTTCTCCCGTGTTCCCTGCATTCATCACGGAAATGCGGACTCCGTATGCGAAGTGGAAGTAACGGCCTGAAAAAAAGACCTATTCGGCTTTGGATTTGTGGAATTCTCAACGCCCGCTTCGAATAGTTCAGTCCTGGGAACGCTAGCGGAAGTCTTTGCATCGCACCCGAGCCCGCCCGCGAACTATGGCGATTTGCACGTTCGGTTCGCGGCACCAGATATGGTCATGGGATCGGTTTTCAAGCCTTCTCGGGCTGGAAGAGTAAAGCCCGATGCCGCCGCGTGTTCCCCGAACGATTTGAGTCGGAACCGGTGCAACCCAAAACCAGCGACCGGAAGCCCGTGAGAGTCGGCGCCTGCCTTCATCCTACCGGCTTCGTCTGCCGCTGCGCAGGCTACTGGGGCAATTGCCACGCCTCCGCGCTCACGTGGAAAGGGTTATCCCTTTTTCTGTGACTTCAAGCCATGGTGTTGGTGCCCCGAGTCCAGCATGTTGTGACGGTGTAGGGCTAAGTCGGCACTTGCACCAGGGCTTCTACTTTCTTACAACCCTGGCTTCGCTTCCAAGCTTGAGCTGAGTTACGATGCTCAGGGATCTCACGCCATCGGCGACCTGATCTCTTCGCTATCACTGGACTGCGTCATCTCCGTGCCCGTTCACTCGCCGTGCATCGCACACGGATCAGAGAACTTCCCACCAGAAACGACCCTTGATGTTGAATGGGGTTGACTAACATCGCGCGCTGCGATGCGCAACAGGCGAACGTTATCTCCACGCATGTTGGCTCCCTGGAACAGTTTCTTTGACAAGTTCGAGGAAGATCGCATGGTGTGGTGATGAACGCGAAGACAGTGCGGTAGGTCTAGTCATGTCTATGTTCAATCAGAAAGTATTAATTGGAAATTTTTCGGGTCCAGGACCTACATTATCGTGGTTGGTGTCCTCCTGCCTTGCGACTGAGGAGAATAGCCTAGACCTCGTACGAGTCCTGCGGTATGATCTCGGACAGAGCAGTAAAGTCGTGCAGGAGACTGATCGGAGGCTGAATGCTGTAGGTGGCCTGCTCGTTGACAGCCCTAGTGGGCACAGACTACACGCAACAACACAACCTGCCGGCAAGCTTGCTAATCGAATCGGCACTAGAATTTGCATCCGCCATTCGGATCTTTCAAGCCTGGGCCAATGAACATACGTTTCTCTCGCTCTCAGGGTACCTCAGTTGCCCCTCTTTCCAAGGTTTTGTCACCCACGCTCTCGGAATCGCAAGGTGACTGTCAAAAGGCTCCAAAAAGTGCCGATATCGATCCCTTCTTTACAGGGATATATAGCGGAAATGAGAGAACTGTTGGCGCAGTGACGGCCGAAATCAGACGCCCTCGACATGCTTCGCTCAATACTTGTCTGATGCACCCTGCCAAAGACGGAGCGACGTTGAAAGGGAAGCAATATGTCGTTCTCGTAAGTTAAAACAGGCACGCGCTAGCTAATTTGCGCCACAACAGACCGAACTGTGGGCTATGGCAAAATTATAAGATCAGTAGGAGGTGCGTAGGTGGTCGGGTCATAACTAGATAAGTTATTATGTAGTACTAATCACGAGAACTAGTCGATTTTCCGCCATGCACGGCATGGCGAGGGCATCGCCGTCAACGTCCGGCATATACGACAGCGTGAGGCTATCATGCACGTAAGACGCCCTTCTCCCGCAAGCATTTACGTCTTCCTTCCAGACCTGGTTGTTCAAGCGTCTCCAAGACATCTTCCAGGGTCCAGCCCCATTTGTTACACATTTCGGCTACAAGCAAACCCCGATCTTGTGCGTCGTCCTCGCTGTCACTGTCTCCTAACATATATTCCATATCTTGGTCATAAGAATCTTGATCACTATCCTCTTGATCGCTGACACTATCTCGGAAGTCGTGTGGTGAATCCGGGAATGTCACAGGCCACGTGTAAGGTGCTTCGTGACGCCTGTCGTCCCGCAGACCAGCTGGGTGGGACTCGTTAGCTTGTTTTGTGGATTTTCTCTTCCCCGGGATTACCGACTCACCAGATTTGACCAGATGAGGCTGATGTACACTCTCGTCATGGAAGTTGTCTAATGACGGCACCGGCTTCCTCTACCCGAACGGTCAGCTCTGCGCCTAGTGGTCTGTGGGGAAACCCCAACACACCTTGACGGCATGGGTTCTGCCTCCCGTCTCAGTCTGAGGCGGAATAGGCGGCAGGGGCCCATCCAGCTTTTGATGATACTCCTCGATCCGTCGGATATTGACCCAGTCGAACATCGTCAGTTGCGTATCGCGCAGTCGCGCTTCCATCTGTGGCCGACTATCCCAGACGATGTTTTCGATCGCCGTCCTGCGAGGTGTGGGAGTTACCGCGTTTGTCGATGCCGATGCGGCCCTAGCAGCCCCGAGAGCTACCTGCAGTATTTTTCCGGCACGACCCCGCTCACGTGAGATCCACGCGCGGACCTTGTCCCACGGCTGCGATGCGTCGCCGGATGATCTGTGGGGGGACGAGTGCGGGACGGCGAAGACGGCGGCGAGCATTTTTTTTTCGGTGGAAGGGGTGGAGAGGGGAGATGGTGGTGGCTTTGGAGCAGAGAGAGCGGCACATCATTCCTGGGTATTTAACTCCTGCTCACTTCCGGGGTAGGTAGGTCAAGGCAGCCACAACCACCTGGCGAAATTTTGGGGGTTCCGCAATGCCATGGTCTGGCCCTAGATCCCGAGCGCCAGTGCTGTTACGCTGGGACAGCGCGGATGGATATCCGTCCCTGGGTCCGTGGGATGCGAGCCACGACCAACGCCCAGCAGCCTCGAGGCGTCCAGATCGGTATGATTTATCTCTCCGTAGCGATGGCATCACTTTTTTTTGCGGCTCCTCACTATAACCAAGTCACATCCCGGTCTAGGGCACGTTCCCCTCTGCGATCACATATGACTCACTGTTACCCTCTCCGAGGCCTCGTTTCGCTGGCAAGCCTCACCCACCCCACAGTGGCGTCTCTTTCTTACAAGTAGCGATGCTGCAGGGATGCCCTTAAGCATGCCGGCGCTCAACCGCAGGTCATCTTCTCTAACTGATCCTCTCCCTTCTGGGAGGGCACCTCGGTTCAACTCCGACTAGCGTCTCGCAAACGGCATGATTGTGCTGGGGCCCTCGCATTGCACAGCAAGTCCTGACCTAACGCACACGCCCACCACATAACACAACACCGCCCCTCTCCACCATACCCGAATCAGCCTAACAGGCTGGAGGAGGCACTGCAGTGAATTTTATATTTTGTGTACCTAATTATCGAGACCAGTACATAATGTTGCAGCACCTCTACGCTTAGTGGTGCCAGCGCCCCGAACCTCCCTCACTCCTGAAGCACTGTGTATATTCAAGCTGTGTCTGGAAACCAGTGCGCGTTGCTACAGTAGCCGCACGGCCGCGAGAACCCCTACACACATTCATATACCATTCCTACGGCTTATCCACCCTTATTCCGATCTCGCCCATCTCTCCGATTGCCACCGCATCGGGTCGTGTACGTTGCACGTTGCCCACGAGAATATACGGCTGGGATTGGTAACATCACATCGAGTACGATAAATGGTAACATGTCGCTACCGCCGGGGCCGACATGTGTCAGGCATGTCAGACGTCGTCATTGCCGATGAATGGAGGTTGCGGTGAGAGTGAAAAGTGGGGAGTGACAGGGCCCCATGGATTTTCCTTTTTGGGGATATCCCTTCAGCTAGGTGACGCCGAGCCAAGGTTAGCTGCGTGCGTGGGCGTGCATGCCCCGATGAGCTCGGATTACCTTTTCCGGGTGAAAGTCAGGTAACGGTTGGTTGATTTAGGAGGACGATCTTCAACTTCTATATTTGCAGTTGCTTACGCGCGCAACCCTCGCCTGAACCTGCGCTGGCGGTGTCTTGGAAGTTCCTCGAGTTGCTACACATTCTACTTCGATTTCCCGATCCCGGTGGAGGTATGGACAAGAAAGAATTCAGGAAGGCTAGGTGTACGATCGGGGTCGCACATCAAGCATGCAGAAACTGGTCAATTCATCGTCGGTGATGTATACAGCAAGACTTCTCTTTCTTTCCACTTCTAAATATTGTAAATATACAATAACTACAATAATAAACAGCCGTGGTTCACTTCACTTTCACCCATTCCCGACGCTCAGATCCCAAGGAACAAAAAGGACAACGACAAAGCGAACGCGGACGAAACAACAATAGGGGAAGGGAGTCCAAGAGATGTAGTGATGTGCGCTTCGTGGTGAATTGCAGAAGGCGCTTTTGGGATGCGGATCTATGTTTAATACTATGTACGGGATGCAGGTGACGGGATATATGTATGTTGCGGGACAAGGCAGGAGGGCGGATGAGACGGATAACCCGAAGAGCAGCGGAGGTCTAGGCAAGGAGACACAGGGAAAGAGATGGCATTGTCCAAGTGGTTCATTCAGAGTGGCTGTATGCGTGTTGTATCGATGGTGGATATGCAGATGGCATGAGGGAGCGACCGTTGTGAGATGCTATGCAGTAAGATCAGGGCCGAGGCGAGTGATGACTGCGCGGGTCAGCGACCTCGAGAGGGAATAAAGGAGTGGCATGAAAGAGCGTGAGTGTAGACAGAAGAATGCACACGTTGTGCAAGGTGGCGACATGCAGTGCAGGGAGGTAAATCGATACAAGACAGGTGGTTCAGGGTCAGAGGTACAAGATGCGCACAGGGTTCCGGGGGGGCTGTACACACGGATACAGCAGCTGAGTGTGATACAGAGTTATTCACGGTTGAACACCATGCAGGCTGATAGTGTGGTTCGGTTCAATGTGAAAAGGGCAAAATGAGTAACGAGTGTGGACATGAATGAAGGTGGACCGGGAAGCCCCGGAAGCCAGCCGAGGAAGGAGTGAAAATGCAAAGGGTTGGACTGGCGGATCGGTTTGGTTTGGTTCGATTTGTGACGTAGTTTATGGTTTGGATATGGATTTGGGTTGATTGATTTCATATCATTCATCAAACGCATGAGACACCAATGATGCCGCTTCCAAGTTCAGAAGAGCTTGGGTTCGGTGATCCAAGAAAGTCCAACACTTCCGACACCCTTGATAAACACGCGCGCTTCAAGTCGACATACCTAAGTCCGCTTGTCAACAGAAGCAACGAATTATGATTTATGTGAAGTCATTACTTACGGTATCTGCCACTGACGCTTTCTTCCATGATACGTGCAAGGCCCCATCCTTGCGGGAGATACGACGGAGCTCCCCAAATGACTGGTGACACTCTCCACTTAGCGATTATCGTGTTAGCATATTGTTAACTCTCACCTCACACCATCGTTTGACAGCAAGTTCCGCGTCGAGATTGCCTGCCTCGAGTCCGCTCACGATAAGCCGCTTCTCACCTTTAGGGGTGTTCAGGTTGACGTTGCTATCTGCGCGGCGCCGGCGTGTCGTTGCACTACTCCATGACGTGCGATACGAACTGCGACGGGAAGTAGATGGGAAAGAGTCCGCAGTAGGCGACGCAGGTGCTGAGTTACGCGGCCGTAAACCGAAAGTACTAAGAAGTCGGGTGCGAATAGACGGGAGGTCTCGTTTTGACTTCGGTGATGGACGGATAAACGTGGGGAGGACCGGCATAGAATTCGGAGTTGGGGTAGGCGAACGGCGGGACGGAAGTGATGTTGATGCAACACTCCACCGCGACGCTTCACCCGCGGCCAACCCTGAAGGATACACTTTAAGAAGCCCGTCCGTCGAGGCAGCGAAAGGAGTAGGATCGGGCGTGGGTATCAGAGATGCGTCCTTGGGAGGCGGAGCACGCTCGGTGGGAGTTGGGGTATTAGGTGAAGGCGGTGGTGACTTGGAAGATGAGACATATATCGCGTGCCGGACAGAAGGAGTAAAGGTGGATTCGACTGTAGAGAGCGTGGTAGAAATTGAAGGATAGCGATTTGCGCGAGAGCGTAAAGACGCGTAAGACGCAGAGGATGTGAGGGTGGGCTCCGAATCAGACTCGGCGGCAGGGGGACAACCGTCGAGTGGTTTCGAGCGTCGATGGAGAGGTCGGAAAGAAGACGTAGGAGTGACAGGGAAAGTGGAAGAAGAGGGTGATGAGGGGGCGGTCGGCAGCGGGGAAGTGAGGTTTTCCAAAGTGGGTGTCAGAGGTGGGGAAGGCGTAGCTGGAAGTGCCTGCGTGACGCACGTGAGTCAAGAAATAAGAACATCGAAGATATCTAAACAGACCTTATTACGGTTGGAAAGCGCGGATGTGGGTGCCGAACGACGAGTAGACGCGAAATGCCACGAGTGCATTTGGCGAAGAAGGTCCTCAAGGTTGGTATTGTCTTTCGGTTTAAGATGGTGTGAGGACGCGTCGTGTAACAATGGGAGTGGGGAGGGGAGCAAAGGAGGGTCGTAGAAACGAGCAGACTGTGTATCGCCATCGCTGTCGGAGTCACGCTGAGGAGGAGGGGACGGGCGTGGGCGAGTGATGATATCGAAATCATCGGGGAGAAGTTTCGACTCGCGAAGAGAGGGAGGGTCGTCGCGCCAAGGGAGTTCATCCTGGAATTCGGAGAGGGCAAAAGAATACTGTTCAGCGATCCAGTCATGAATACGCGAGTCCCGTGACGCATCCATGAGCGGAAGCGTGGCGAAAGAAGTAACCATTGAGGTGCGAAGAGTAGGGGGTCGAGTCAAGAGAGCGGAAGGGATCAGAGTGAGCAAGGCTCACAAGAGGGGGTTTGTATATGTATTTTATTACATTATCGCTTATCTAACACGCTTCTGACACGTAAAGGGTGCCCTCCTTCCTGGCCAATCTCCGTCAGCCGCCATTCCTCGGGTTTCGCATCGTGGCTTTTAGCGACACACGCCGCTCAAATCTACCCGATCAGATCTGCCCCTACTAGTACGACCCCGTCAACGGCATCAACCTTGTTGATACCCTCACTGTCTACCTTATCCTTCTTCCATAGTTCACGCCAACGCTCCACTTTTCTCCATCCTCCCTAAAGAACGTTCCTGTCCCAGTCGCTCGGCGCTTCCTTCACTCGCACAGGTCCCGCCAATTTTTCTTGGTCTACAGTACCAGTCCCAGTCTGTCAACCGTCGGCATTTCCTCGATCGTCTAGGTTCCTGAATCTCCTCTACACTCCTCTTATACCACATTGCATGCACCCAATCCTAAAGGACAACTACCCTTGTTGAGACCAAGTCCTTCTTTTCACATCCCGCACCGCTTCCGAACCTTGTCGTTTCCGCTTATTCCACACAAAGCTTACGAACACACTTCTCTCCCCGTTTGTCCCCATCGCCAGCATCAGACGCTCAGGGGATAGCAACCCAACCTTACCTTGACTCATGCGACGAGCATCGAGTAACAAATACCTCATATCTCTCCTGGTAGTAAGGTTAGTACCCCAGTGATTCCGATTTACGCCCATATCGGTGTTCTCCAAAGCTTACCGTTCTTGGCATTATCACCGCATGCGACACATGTAGTTACCTTCTAGGTATCGCTGTTCCTACACCTCCTCCCACACCCACATCGGGGAGCGCAATTCCCATTACTGGCATAGCGCTACCCTCGTATGAAAGCTTCCACATAGATTACTTGCACGTTGTCCTGATCTCTCTTCCCTCTCTGCGCCTTCCCGCGCTTCGTCTTCGGGGGGTTGATATCATCTCCGCCTAAGTGCGCGACGGCCAGCGCGGCGTTCCCCGAGGGTGTCTGTCCAGCGCGTTGATACCCATTGGGGGACTAGACCACGTTCCTGCTGACGTCACACCCTCTTTTTTATGAACTACCCGCTACGTGTGCGCTTGTGCTATAACTGGAAGGCAACTTCCCCAACCCTCCCAGTTCAGCAAGCATGTGAGCTGTCACAGAAAGTAGCGAAGCCCGCTCATGCTAAGCAGACCTATACTTGGCGGAACTCATCTTCGATGCAGTGATCCAATACACCTGCGAGCCGGCGCTTGAGCTAATGCATGGCACTTAGACCTACGATTGACGAGCTCTCGATGCCTTTAGCATCCTTGCATTGCAAGCTAGCCCGTATGACACCAAGACGATGGCTACTGTCCATACCGCTGATCAAGCCGAGACTTCTCCAGATCTGGACTCGAGGATGATGTTGTGCCTTGTACCCGTGGCCAGACTGATGGCGTCCTCAGTGCCATTGTACAGTATACGACGATGGGCACCCCTGGCGAATCAGGTATATTCACGAGTACAACAACAGGCTCGTGCCACGTCAAAGATCACGGGATCCACATGGCTCAAAGAAGAAATGGAACAGGCAAAGACGGTCTCGTGGACCGCCGTCCCATAGCGGTATGTGCGCATTCGATAGATAATTACTAACGTCTATCCCCGGAGGTTATTTTGAGCGCTCCGATGCACCAGTTCGCTCCGCTTCTACCTCTGTATAATTCCATTCTGTTCCGTTCCGCTCTGTCGAATACTTCCTCATTCTATGTCCTTTTCTCATCCGCCGATTGCCGTCTATGCATCTTGTTCCCTTGCTCACTCGCTTCGCCGCCTCTGCAAGTGCTTTTCACGTGCGTCGTATGTCAGCTCCCAGCATGTGCGGAGCCCACGCTTCTCCCCAATCATCGTGATCTCCGCGCCACACCTCGCGCCTGTTGCAGATTGCGCAGATCGCCCCGTCAGATTCCGAATCCGGCACGGAATGGAACGCCGTCGAGAACCTGTCTCGCCTACTTCTCCCTTTCCGTCTGGCGCTGGGCTCCCACCTAGGTACTACCCCACCGAGACCATTCGCTCTGCCGAGTTACGAAGTGATAGGCTAACATTCATGACCCTGCATGCATGCGAACATTTCCATGGGTCAGCGTGCTTGATGCCACGTTCTCGTCGCATGCCGAAGGATCGTTGTACATGGTAGACCGTAGGTTTACCCGTTGCTGTTCATCAAGCCACCCGGAGCATTTCGTCCCGAGGCGTGTAATCGTCCTCTGAAGTCGGCTGGCGAGAAACAAGCTTTTGATGGCACGACTATCTTTAGAATCCAACCTTTCTTTCTTGTCTCTCGTATCGTGATAGGTTGCCATTAATGAGGTTCCTCTACCCACCGACTTCTTGCTCGCAACTTTCCAATCCCCTTAAGAACCAAAGGGCTTTTCGTCTCTTGCAACCGAACCAAGGGCGGTCTTGGGGCATTGATCTTGCACTTACGGAACGAGCACTCGGGGGGGTAGATGAAATACTGCATGAGACTGACAAATCAGGCAGCCGGCAGAACAGATGATCCCCTACTATTACTCCTTTGACGACTATTAGCAGTTTTATTGCATTTGAGCCATCACACCCGGAGATACGTAGGGTAACTGGCGTGAACTCCATCATTGCTTGGATGAAAAAACCCATTTATCTCCACGTCCTGCGCTCGTAGTTGTGGGGCACAACTGATGATGCCGTATGGCGCGCGTCGCGCACGGACCATTCGTCGCCAGCGCGCTTCGCGACTCCTCCCCGCGATTCTTCGTCGACGCCGTGCGAACGTCTTCTTGCCAATCACACGCCGAATCGCGTGTTCACTGCGACGTTGGAGGGCAATTACATACGCAACCGAAGCCCACGTGGGGGCGCAAGCTTCCGATATGATATTTTTTGGAAGAACGACGGGAACGACGGAGCTAACCTCGTGCCAATGGGTGCTACTGTAAGTTAACACTGGAGAGCAGACGCGTGCTGGGATAAGAGTGGTCCTGGTACCTTTGGGGCACCACGTCAACCAGAGAGTACCCCCCACAAATAGTGCGTGTGAATGAGAGACAAAGCATGATCTGACACAGCCGCGGGCGGATATACGTGGGCCAGACTAACGTTAATATCATATAATTTGGGCTAAGTCATGATGCAGTATGTGCTGTTGCAATCAGTGGAACTTTTCAATTAATTCACGCCTCCCAGGGTTCATTCAGGTTGGGAGGTGCAGAGTAAGGTGCGCGCCCCGCCACTTGCAGGGTTAGACTTGAAACCCAGAACAATTGGGGGGTGTTTCGGCAACAAGCGAGTTTGGCTTGGCGCTTGTTCCCCGGCGTTCAATACGCGTCCCGTGAGGCAGATCGCATCTCGTAATGGTCCAGTAAGTCCCCGTGGCTGCAGGGGCGTTCTCCCCAAGAAGGCCCCTCCCCCTCCTTCCCCCCCCCTTTTTTTTTTTCTTCGAGAGAGAATATTGCTATACAGTACCGGTGCTATAAAGTATGTGCGCATAGGCGACGCATCGCAATTCGCAAATTCCCGGACAAGTCTGACAACTCCTGTAGGGATCCGCCAGGCCGTGATGGCTACAGGGGCGTCCCTCGATCTGTCGTCCAAGGCACAACCTCGGCATTTTATGTACTCTCTGCGAGTCGAGCAGGGGCACCTAGACATCAGGCACGGTCACAAGCTCTGATTTCCCCATGGAATGCCATTGCGGTGGGTATGTCAACGGTCAACGAGTGGATGCTTGACGTTTAGGGCTCAGACGGGGGCAAATACTAGGGGCGAAAGTTACTCAAAACAAACAAATGAGGCCATCGAGGGACGAGGGCAGCACCCCAATCTCGGGGCGAATGTAGCTTTCTTCATTTGCGGCGCAAAAAACCACCGTGTCTCTTAGTGATGCTGCGCCTACTGCGGGATCGCCACGCAACGGCGCGACGGCAGACGCCAGGTGGATTGTGGGCCGAGGATACTGTATGTACGCGAAGATTGCAGCTTTGTAGGTACCGTATTTAGCTCTGTCTCACCCTCGGGAGTCGATCATCCTTCGCTTTGTACGGTGTTCGACTAATTCGAAACAGAGTCGGACAGACGGCCGCCGCATATAGCCGCCGATAACTTACGCGCGAGGGCGGATCAGCGTACGATATACCGTTTTCCCACAGCCCGCCCCCCACGGAATGCCCTGGCGGCCAGGGGTCGGGTTTAGATGACATGATGACGATCCTGATTGAGCACGCAGCACGGCGAATTGAACTTTATTATTTGGTAGGTGGTCTGCGTTCGAATCCCTAGATGGGCACTGCACCACTCTTGAAGGTTGTATCACGAAAATCGACAACCGAGCGGTTGCAGTCGGCGAACTCGCGCAGAAGCCCGTGACAGTAGTGTCAACTTGGAGGCGACGCGAGCTCGCCTGGGCTGGTTATTGTAACAGGGTTGCAAATGTAGCACAACTACTAGTATCATATGCAAGCCGAAGAGTCTGGTTGCTTTGGTCGATCGTTAGATGGTTGCGGCGCATGGAAAATTGCACCCGACTATTGAATAGTAGATATTGACTCTGATGCCCTAGAAGCTCTGTCGCTTTTGTATTATTTTCAAGTACAATCGAACCTCTCATAACTTATAGGCGGTTTAGTACATATTCCCTTATATCCTATAACACTCTCCGTCTACCAACTTGGTGAGCAGGGAGTTTCAGCCCATACCCCCCCATGGATGGTCCAGGGTGGTTATGGGGTTACGCTGTGTTATCATGAATTTATGGGGTATGGGTTATGAGGGGTTCGACCTGTATGATGTCCTAATTGATGTCCTAATTGAACATCCATCCCGGAAGACGAAAGGCGCGGTCACCCATTTCTAGTATCCGTAGCGCAGGGCGTTAACTTTATAGTAGTCAGGTACGGGTGGCATGCTCACAACACACCCTCTAGGTCGTTATCTTTCTGATAGCCTTTCTACGAAGAGCTAAACATTTCCTTGGAGAACAGATACTGTAACCGTACGTTATCGGCAATCCTAATTACCGTAGTGGGTAACGCCTCCGAGTCTGGTATGCCCGGTAGACCATTCGATGTGTCTCTGCAATCACGTCACTAAGAGCTTGGATCCTTGGAGAACAGACTGTTTATCGTCAGCACTAATAACCGCGGTTGGTAGCGCCTCCGAGTCCGGAGACGAGTAAAAGCCGTTTGAAGTCAGAGTGACACGGGCCCTGGGCCCTGGGAACAACGAAAACGACGAACGGTGAACTTATCGCGTCGACGCACCCAGCAATGCCGTAGGGCGCAAAAACGATTGCCGTTCCCTCCACACACACGCCCTGGTTAATCGCAGTTGGTACAGTACACTTTTGCATACGGTCGGAAGCCGTCCTAAGCCTATGTAGATCAAGTACTTTGTTGCAAGCTTGGTCCGACCGTATGTATTATGAAAAAGTGTACTGTAACGCCTCCGAGTCGGGGGGACGAGTAAAAGACGTTGAGTCAGAGGGACACGGGCCCTGGGCCATGGGAACAACGAAAACCACGAGCGGTGAACTTATTGCACCGACGCACCCAACCCAGCAAAATGCCGTAGGGCGCAAAAACGATTGCCGTTCCCCACGCCACCCGGCCTGGCCCTGGGTTGAGGGGGGATTCGGAGATTTCCTTTTTTCGGCACTTAGCGAATCTGCCGGCATAGCTAGGTGGCCCCTCGTCTTCAAAGCGAATAATCAATGCTCAATCCAGGTGCAGTGTGGGTGAGATGGGTGCTAGGTACTTACAATCAGGGCGCTCAGGGCTGGGGTGATTCCCTACTTGACCGTATTTCGTAGTCACAAGCCGATGATATTTATTTATTTGTCCTGGCTCTGGCCAGACCGACAGTCAGTTCGAAAAATAACATGTCAATACGTCTCGTCCAATTCTCTGATCAGTCGCAAAACACAGAACCAAATTATACAAGTCGCCGCAAGAACAACACGTAGTAATATTTTTTACAGGGGAATGCTGGTCGTACAGATGCATGATGAGTGGGGGTATCATAGTACATTTAGTGATTGTTTGTCGAAAGATTGTGCATATAGCTGCAGAAACAGTTACTGTCCATGTCCCATATGCGCAGGCAATTGGACTCACTCCTGTTAGCCTGTTAGTCGTCATAGTTTTTGCGTAACAGCTCGTTTAACCCCCGCACGACAGCCCCCGCACCTGCCTTCACCCTCTCGCGTTCCTCTTCCGCGACTCTAGGGAGGATTCGTGTCTCGAACTTGTCAGGATGCCACCGCTTTATATGATCCTTGATCCGATCCTTGGAGTTCTTCGAGGAAGCGTCAGGGGCGTATCTGGACAGCACATATGCGCCTATTGCTGACGTGGTCATTTCCTCGGGCTCGGACGGACGCTTGAACACGGGCCATGCGAAGCTGTTCCACCCAAGGTCTTTGTCGCCATCCTTGAGCTGCCTCCACTTATTCTCGTGGTTTTCGAACAGTCTGATCAGGTCTTCTCGAGAAAGCATCTTTACACTCTTGGCCTGTTGTTCGCTCTCCAGCCGCTCCTGCTCCCGCTTGAACTGCTCCTGCTGTTGCCTGGCGCGCTCTTCAGCACGCCGCGCCCACTCTGCTTCATCGAACTTGGTCGCATGAGGGGATGTCCCGGGAGCACCCGGTCTGGCGGTCGTTGGCGATGACCTCGTAGTAGAAGAGAAGTGCGATGGCGATGGCGGGAAAGAAGAGCTGGTGGGATGAGGACTAGCCATCGAGGTTGGGCGACTTGACAATGTCGAGCCAGTGGAAGAATTTAAGATAGACGATGCACTGCTCCGATCGCTGGCGGAACCAACGGAGGGGGTAGGACGATGCGCAGTCCAGGAGTCGGATGCACCAATGCTGTTCTGGCGCTCGCGTTCCAACGTGCGTTGGTAGTATAGTGCCTCCCGCCGTTGAAACTCCCTTTCTTGTTCTTCCTTGGTGCGCTGTCTGAACCCTTCCTGCTGTTGCTGCTGCTGACGATGTTGCTCGTCGCGCTGGCGAATTTGCTCAGCAGTCTTGCGCCGCTGTTCTTCCAAGTGATCGTGCCGCTCCACCTCTACAGCCCGCTGGTGCTCCTCCCGAAGTCGAT
The DNA here is from genome assembly GCA_003313725.1 of Russula sp. MG48. NCBI lineage: Eukaryota > Fungi > Basidiomycota > Agaricomycetes > Russulales > Russulaceae > Russula > Russula sp. MG48. The sequence goes on along the minus strand of QLOS01002413.1, from coordinate 22,301 downwards.
TCGCCTCTCTTTCCTGAGCTTCGAGGTGACGACGCTCTTCTTCGAGGAGAACTTCGCGATCGAGGCGCTCTTGTTCTTGTCGACTTAATTCCTCGTCAAGACGGATCTGCTCCTCTCGTTCTCGTCTGAGCCTCTCCTCTTCGCGTTTCCTCTCCTCCTCAAGGCGTTGTTGCTCTTCCAGACGTCGCTGTTCCTCGAGGCGCTGCTGCTCCTCCAGTTCCTTCCGGCGTCGCTCCTCGAGTGCTTTCTGCCGCTTCGCTTGCCCCTTGGATCCCTTTCGACCCTGACCCTTTGTCGGCCTCTCCTGTTCGGCTGCAGAACTCTCGGTCTCTATGGCCTGCCGAGTGAGCTCCTCCGCAACGCGATCAGCCTCGTCTGCGTTGGCGGCCTCGTCGTCTTGACGGGTAGCCTGTTCGGTTGGAAGTCGGTCCTTCTCTTCGACTTGGCGCGCTGCCTCCTCTTGCGCAAGCCGGGCCGCCTCTTCCTTGCGTAAAAGCTCTGCCTCACGTTTCTTGAGCTCAGCCTCCTTTTGCTCAATTTCCCGCTTCTTCCGTTCATAATCCACTTCAGCGCGCCAGGCTTCCTCCTCCTTCCGCCTGGCTTCTCTCTCCTTCCTCCTTACTTCCTCCTCGAAGCGACGCGCGTCATCCTCCTTCTGCCGGGCGGCTATTTCTAGTTGCCGGGCGTCCTCCTCTCTCCGTTTAGCATCTTCCTCGCGCTTGCGTGCGTCGTCCTCCTTCCGCCGGAACTCCTCCTCTCGCCTTTTTGCTTCCTCTTCCTTCCGTTGAGCCTCTTCCTCCTTCCGACGAGCCTGCTCCTCCTTCCGGCGGGCTTCCAGCTCCCTATGTCGGGCTACCTCCTCCTTGCGCTGAGCTTCAGCCTCCCGCTTCTGTGCTTCAGCCTCGCGTTTCTTGGCTTCCGCCTCCTTACGCTTGGCTTCAGCCTCCTTTGTCTGGGCGGCCGCCTCTCGCATCTTGGCAGAAGCTTCTGCCTGACGGGCCTCTGCCCCGAGGCGGGCGGCGTCATTCATAGATTGCCGTGCCTTCTCCTCGAGACGATGCGCCTCCTCCTCCTTTTTGTTTGCCTCTTCTTCCTTACGGGTTGCCTCCTCCTCTTTGCGGTGCACCTCGGCTTCCCTCCACATGACCATTTGTTCGAAGTCCACGCTCCGCATACTGCGCACACTTCGCAGGCTGCGTCCGCTGTGCATACTCTGGCGGTCATCTAGCCGGCCAACAACATCATCTGATTCGTCCGAGTAGTCACCGTTGACCGGTGGTAATCGCGAATCACTCTTGCTACTTTGCCGTCGGTGCGTATTGAAGTCGCCGACGGAGCGGCGCGGGTGGAGGCTCGACCACGAAGCAACCCGTTGACCCTCATCGGGACTTGTGGGCCCGCGCGGGATCGCGATGCCCTGCCTCATGTCCTCAGGCGAACGCTGCGGGCCATAAATGGCCCGCGAGCTGGGGCTCGCGGACATCGGGAAGCGCATCGACTCATCGAGCGAGGGAGGGCGCGCACCAGGGATCGCTCGTGGTGATACGATAGAGTGGCTCGGCGGGCTGGGCCTGTCATGTGGGCTGGCTGAGGCGGAGGTCTGTCGCTCGCGAGGGGAAATATTTGCTGCGATGCGATCACGACTCTGAGTGAGAGGGCGTTCGGCGGCGCTGGGAGTGTGGGCAACACTATTGCCGCGAAATTGCTCGGAGGTCAAGGACCCCGCGCGATGAAGACCTGCGCCACTACTAGTTGAGCCAGTACTGTTGACACTACCGCGGCGAGGGAATGGCACGGGGCCTGCATATATCTGTCCATTCGCGTGGGCAAGGGTACGAGATATACCAGAAGGCTCTGGTGGGCGGGGATGTGGTCGCCAGGAGGGAGCTCGAGTGGCAGAACTTGGACGGCGAGGTGCTGCTCCAGTAGCGTATGGCTGACTCCCGTCCCAGCGTGGAGGATGCCCATACGAGTCATCCGCGTTCTCTCCTTCATTGTCGTCTGCCGGTTGGTTATTCGATGACTGTCGCTGGCGCGAAGGTACATCTCTTCGAGCGACGGGAGACCTTGAAGGGAGGGATTGAGTCAAAGGGTGGTCTGGACGGGACGGCAGACGTGACTGCCGAGGTTTGGAGCCCTCCTCGTCCCCTTCATCCTCGTCGTCATCCTCCTCGCTGTCCCTTGACTCGTCATCATCTGATCCAGCATCTCCGTACCCTTCAGAACCGTCTTCAAAACTTTCATCAGAACCTCCCTCATCATCACCCTGTTGCTGAGGACTACTGGAGAGTGCGCCCACAGTGTTGTGGGAGGGATCGTCAGACACATTGAACATGCGTTCATCTTGGGCCTTTTGGATGTTGTCGAGGATCAACTGCTGCTGCCGGGCAACATCTGGTGAATTCGAGTCTATGACATTAAGGGCCCATTTACGCTCGGACATCTCCAAGCGCAACTGGCGGGTGAACTCCTCCTGTGCCAACTTCCGAATGGCAACCATGCTGGTCTCATAATCTTGTAGAGCGCGTTCACGATTGCTTTCAGGAGGCTGAGAGCTGAGAATGGTGTCGCGCACTATTCGAGCTTCTTCGACCATGTTGCGAAGCCCATGCTCGATACGCTTGCGCAAATCGTCCTTCCATTGTTCATCGAGCTCAATCTCGAGACCATCTGTGCGAACAGGTGGAAGTGGTGGCGGTGTCTGTGCCGGCACTGGTAGCATTTAGGATGCGCTAAAAATGAAGCGCCGAGGGGGATGTAGATACCAATCTGGGGAGAGATAAGGTGGTCAGTACCGGTGTCATATACAAGAATAAATGAGTAGTAAAGGCTCACGCTCACGATTGTATACAGAAGAATGAGTGCTCAGAGGAGGACTGGGGGCACCGTATGGAGGGGATTGTGACAGGAGGAGACCACCGAGGGTCTTACGCGATCTGTTTGTAGGGAGGATCAGCCTCGAGGCAAGCCCACGCGGTGAGAAGCGAGAGGGGGCCAGACCTGCGGAATGTGCGAATCCGTAATAGGGCAGTGATGGAGTAGTCTAGTACACGGAGACACGCCGGTTGCGTCCGGGTCGTCGTTGACGATGTTGAGGACTAGCGAGCGAGTAGCAGAAGGAGAGAGGCCCGTCCGCTGGTCCTTGATCTCCATCTCTATCCCAGACCATTTTTCTTTTCTCACGGTTCTATCAAATCTCCGGTCAACCCCGATTAGGTCACTTTCGACCCTACAACTCGGTCTAACCGGCCTTAGGGTCAACTCCCCTCCCTCTCCTCAATCTCGTGGTCTTCCTCACAAGCCCCTTTACGTTTTCCACAACGCATTTTTTTTTTTTCGAACGACGCCCCCGCCTCGTTTCCCGCCTTCTGTGACTGTCCTTGCATAGTCCTCTTAACCCTCTCCCCCATGTCTCCGGATACTTCGCGAGACGGCCCATCTTCATCTAATTCTAATTGGTGCTGCCAAATGAATTGCGGCTCGCTGGTGGGGCCACTGGCAATCGCAATATGGCCTTTGCCGGGATAGACATGTGGATTAAGCGCCTATACTATAATCATCGTGGATCATGGAATATTCTCCTCGCGAGTGGCCGCGATCTTATTCCTCTGCCGCCGACACGTTGCATCGCACTCTGAATCATAACATCCTGTTTGTGCTTTATGGAAGTTACCCCTCTCTCCCCGGTCCGAACTGCACGGCGTCACACATCGCACCCTGAGGCCTCTAGCTACCGATCGGAGGGCGTGCGCCTCGACCAACCTTTTAAGCTCGCATTTAAGACTTTCCACGCTCTCTGCATCCATGCAGGGTTAAGAAGTTGGTTGGTAGGATTATCTTGATTATCGATGGATCGAAAACAATGGCTTTATCGGTCCGACGAACTCCCGAGGGAAGGGCCTATTCTCCAATCGTGGAGAAGAGCTGCTGCATGTCATATCCTGTATCATCAGAGTTCATTCCCGAATATGTTAAAAGTGCATGCTGCAAACATCGCCGGCTCGTGTCCGGTTCAAAGGGCTTCCCTGCGCCATGCGTTTTTGTGAGGGAATAGCTCCAGAGTTGGATAATCACTGGCAAGCAGCACCCCTTCTTTGCCCGTGGCCAAGTGTCTTAGTCCCATTGGGCCACGTAGTTCCAATTTCTAACGACTCACAAGAGCATCGCCCCCTCGACTCAATCTGCAGGCGGGGCTTATGGGTCGCTTCTAAGGCGTTGTTGAGAGTTGAGAGCCTCTGGGCTATGGGATTACGACGACGCCAACCCACTAGTTCGGTGATGTAGGTTATGATCGAGTGATCGAGTGTCTTTACCGGACGGAATTCTTTTGCTTCTACTCACGAGATAGGTAGATTTTCTAGTCATCCTTCCTCTGGTGTCTACTTGCTGACCGCATTGAACGCTCTCTTCTACCCTGCACACAATGTCCTGCCTCTATGAACTTTGTTTTCTCTTGTTACCCCTGCCCATACTTCGCGTTAACGCGTGTATTCATATCACAACCGCATCGTGCCGGAGAGCATCGTGGTTGTGTTTATCTATCCGTCGCCTCCTAGGCGGCTAGGCCCTCTGTGGAACCCGGAGAATATGTCCAAGTTGTTAGATTCGAATCTCTACTGGGCGGTGTTTAGTAGGGTCTCCGTGATCATGAACTTATTATGCAAACTGACGCTTTACGGATTGACTCCCCCCACAGCCCACAGCACTATGGCAATAAATGCCGCGCCGTAAGTGCATTCGCCTCAAGGAATTCGAGTGACGAAACAATTGTCAAATCTTTGGGAATAATTAGATCCAGCGTTCAATTACCCCTTGGGCCTACTTTACAGCTATTTGCAGTACCGAAGGCGCGGCCCGAATTTTTTTCGGACGCGGCAAGTTTCCCCACTGTAACTCTCGCAGGCTCCAGCAAGCTCAAAACACCTTCAATCATCATCAGACCTGGTGAATCATGTGTGGCTAGTCTTTGTGAAGGGCATGGGCTGTTTTTCCCGAGCTTTTACAGTGTGAAATGGCAGGGCAAGCCAGTAATGCCTGATTGAGGATGTGTGATTCACAGTGTGATTGCATGGCGTCCTAGTGCCAATAAATTGTGTCTACTGCTTCAATTGCAATCCACCATATGTAGGCATGATGTATATGAGGGGTACTGGATGTTTTTTTCTGTATAATTGATGTGAGGAAGCCGTATTAGAGCGCATATACTTCAGTCGCATCTCAATCCCGGGCCCGGCGTCACAGTCACATCCAAGTCCTAGGACCCTCTCTTGCACGCTGCAATATCCATGGGCAGTAAAAAGTCAAGTTACAACAAACGAAAACTACGTGAAGAACAAGCCTTGGATGACCTGGGTTTGGACCTGACACCACTGCCTGCTGACTCGGACCGGAAGAGGATGTGAAAAGACCTCCTCTCCGACGCTCTCCATTGCACTGCTTCATCACACCAAATTTTCAGCAAAACAAATAGTACAGTACTCTTCATATACATCATACCTACATATATCAGATAACTACTGAAGCAATAGACATGATTTTTCAATGGTTATGGTGTGTGAGCACGGATGGTTCCCAAACAACCACTTGGGGCTCACTCCATGGTTTAATGCCAGCAGAATCTTGTAAAAATTGTACCATGCCCTTCACAAGGACTAGCCATACACAGCCCACCAGGTCCGATGATGATTGAATGTGTTTTGAGCTTGCTAGAGCCTGCGAGAGTTACAGTGGGGAAACTTGCCACATCCGAAAAAATTTCGGGCCGCGCCTTCGGTACTGCAAATAGCTGTAAATAAGCGGAATTGAATGGGACCGCGGCGAATATCGAAGGTCAGCGCTTCATGAAGGGCTTGTCTGTCGTCGTGGACCGCGGGAAAGAATATATCACGTGCCATCTCAGGCGATCGTATAACCAAATTGCTGTTCCCTCACGCCTGAATTTGACCTTCGACCCCGACCAACGTTGACGCACTGCTTACGGACCTGACCAATTACACGAGGCTTCACTTGCTTCTCGATCCTGCAAACACTTCTGGAGTTTAGATAACTGCGCATCCACTTCCCAGCCAAGGGAAGGCGTATCAATTTTGATTCTGTCGCGTGCGGCCGCGTCGTTGTCAATTATCAGAACTGCGGAATGTCAACCAGAGGCTGAGCAGACTCAGAAACTACACTCATAGATATCCTGCATCAGGTTTTGTTGCATCGGCAACTATCAGACTTGACTTTACGATGTCATGTTCCGAGTCCTATTTCTGTTCCTGAGTCCAGAACTTTGGTTGGCCATCTAGCCTCGGGGGTGTTTGAGAAATATCTGAGGCCATTCAGGAACCATCCTACATAGTTCCAGTTTTACAGATGTGATATGCCCTTTGTATGACAATGTACGTCTGGCAGTGTGTCAGCTCGGCTCCCCCCTGGGCGCGTCAGCTTCCATTTCTGCCACACTGCCTTGCACCTCCTTCTGCGTCGTCGTTACAAGCCCCCCGTTCCAGATCTTCGGGCTCCTGTTAAGTTATGCGTGCGACAGGGCGCGTGCGCGGGCTCGGGAGGAGAGAAGAGAGGTGGGAGAGTGGGAGACGCCCGAGTTGGTACGGAAACAACAACAAGAACTAAGGCAGCTATTGCGAGGGGACGCAAAGGGCAACTTAGGTAAAGAAACAAGAGCGGCCTGAATGCACTCGTGAAGGCCCTCAAAAACATTGGGGGGCTTTTTGATGAAACTACGGCTTTTGTTTATAGGTACAACAGATGTGTATGCAACACGGGCCCACTGCATCGGCAAACCTGCATATAACTTTTTTTGACTTGTACGAGCTCGTACTAGCTCGTACTAGCTCGTACGAGCTGAAAAAGTATGAAAAGTCCGTAAGTTGAAAAGGAACCTAGATTCAACCAAAAGCTTGCTTGGTCATCTTTCCGAAAAGTAATTAAGTAGAAAAAAGTTGTGGAAAAGCCAAAACAAGCCGAAAGTTGGAAAGTAGCATGCAGGCCATTTTCAGAGAATCATGATAGACCTTATCAACGAAGTGTTCTGGAGCACCTATTCGACTCTGAGCTCTCAAGCTGCAGATCAGTGCCATATGCTCCACGTGCATCATTTCCAAACCAATCATTACTAATGCACGCCCAATGTCCTCCTCTGTGCCACCCCCAAAGCGATCCTCATCCTCCTCCGAAATCATCGGCGTGCGGGCGGGCGGGCATGCGGACGATCTGTGGGCGTGTGGGCGTGCGCGCGGACATGGGTTGCAGGAGTGCGAGCGATCTGCGATTTGAGGCGGCGTGGCGGTATCGCGGCTGCGTGGCAGTATGCAGCGTGGTCCAGCCCCTCCGACTCGCAGTTGAAGCGAGGGAGGGGGAGGGGGGCTAAAGATAGTATTATTCATAAAATATAAAGTACAAGACATTTATCCTAGTGTATTTATTAACATAATCCGGCATAATGGGGCTGCGTGAGCGGTCTCGGCGGTGTGCGTAAATGCGGGCGGGGTGCGTGGTGGGCGACCGGGCGCGGGCACACGGGCGGCGTGCGCGCGCGCGGGGGATGTGCCAGTGGGGGCGCGTGGGCGATATGATCATCAAGACTTTAGCAGGGAAGAAAACTACAAAAAAAAGAAAAACATAGCTAGAGCCCGACCCTTCTGTTCGAATCGGTCTCGCGTTTGCAGCGAGAGTGGGGGTTAGCCAGATGAAAAACAGACAGAACCCCCTCTATCTCGCATTTATTGCGAGGGAGGGGGGCGGCGGTTCGAAAACGAGAGGAACGCCGCCTCTCGTAGGGTGTTGGCGGCGTCAACAAACGAAAATCCCCCCTCTGTCTCGCATTCGGAGCGAGGGAGAGGTGGGTGGGAAACTTCCCTGACTTGTACTTGAGGGCCTTGAGGCGAGGGTGTCAGAAAAACCCATAAAACCGCGGGTGAGGTGTGGTAGTGGCTCGGGTGTGAAAAATTCACACCGCACCCGCACCCATGACTACCGTGACCGGAAAACTGCGGTGTTACCAACACCCGTGTCACTCCTTACACTTTACTTTATCCACTTTTTAACTTAACGCCATTTCGGTACAATCATGAATGTGAACTTTTTTGCTTTTTCACTTATTTACTTGCAATGTACAAAATAAGTCGAAAAGTTGAAAAGTTTATGCATAGTTTGCCGATGTGGCAGCCTAAAAGAGGGAACAATAAAAGTACAGCACTGGCAGTACAGTAATTTGAAGGTCTTAAACGAGTCAGTCAAATGAAACAGATGCCCGCATAGAACGTAGTGGCACAAAGAAGACAGGTGGGGGTGTGAAGCACTGAGAAAAAGTACAGTAAATAGCAGACTTAAGGTTTAGAAGTTGGTAGGAACAATGGGATTGGCCACGCACGACTCGGAGGCAGTATACTAGTAGGAGATGCGGCATCTAAGGCTATTTTCGTCGAAGTGCGTCCTCTTTTCGATGTCGATGGAAGACATCGAAACCTTGTCTGACTGTTTCTAAGCAGTTGCGCAGATCCTCCTCTGCTGCCTGAAGCCGCTCCTCGAAGGCCTGGACCTCTGCTCTCGCTTCGTGGACCTCCTTCCGCCTGGCCTTCTCTTCCCCATCTCTCGTCTTTTCATCCTCTCGCCCGACTCCCTCCTCTTCCCTCCTTGCTTCCTTCTCGGAGCGACGCGCCTCATCCGCCTTCAGGGTTGAAAACCGGACACGCGAAGCTGTTCCACCCAAGGTTGTCGCTGTCTTTGAACCGCCTCCACTTATTATCGTGGGCCTGAGCTGTCTAGTTAACTCTTGAGTTTGCACCGTTATACCCTTGGCCTGTCGTTCTTGCTCCCGCTTGAACTGCTCCCGCTGTTGCATGGCGCGCTCTTCAGTACGCCGCGCCCACTCCGCTTCATCGAACTTGGTCGCGAGAGGGGATGTCCTAGGAGCACCCGGTCTGGCAGTCGTTGGCGTTGGCGTCGGTGCAGCGGAGGGGCGTATCGACGATGGCGTGAAAGAGGAGCTGGTGATTTGGGGATTAGCCATCGAGGTTGGGTGACTTGACCACGTCGAACCAGCTGAGGTACTGGAGGTATAAGGTGCATTCCTGGAAGTGCTAGCGGTAGGGCTGGGGCGATGCACGGTCCGTGAGTCAGATGCATCCATGCAGTTCTGGCGCTCGCGTTCCACCGTGCGTTGGTAGTATAGTGCCTCCCGCCGTTGAAACTCCCTTTCTTGTTCTTCCTTGGCGCGTTGTCTGAGCTCTTCCTGCTGTTGCTGCTGCTGAAGATGCTGCTCGACGCGCTGGCGAATTTGCTCAGCGGCCTTGCGCCGCTGCTCTTCCGAGTGATTGAACCGCTCCTCCCGAAGTCGATTCGCCTCTTTTTCCCGAGCTTCGAGGCGACGACGCTCTTCTTCAAGGAGGGCTTCGCGATCGAGGCGCTCTTGTTCGTGTCGACTCAATTCCTCGTCAAGACATATCTGCTCCTCTCGTTCTTGTCTGAGCCTTTCCTCTTCGCGTTTCCTCTCCTCTTCCTTGCGTAAAAGCTCTGCCTCACGTTTCCTGAGCTCAACCTCCTTTTCTTCAATTGTCCGCTTCTTCCGCTCATAATCGACTTCAATGCGCCTGGCCTCCTCCTCCTTCCGCCTGGCTTCTCTCACTTTCCTCCTTGCTTCTTCCTCGAAGTGACGCGCGTCATCCTCCTTCTGCCGGGCGACTATTTCCAGCTGCCGCGCGTCCTCTTCTCTCCGTCTAGCGTCTTCCTCCTTCCGCCGGAGCTCCTCCTCTCGCCTTTTTGCCTCCTCTTCCTTCCGCTGAGCTTCTTCCTCCTTCCAACGAGCTTGCTCCTCCTTCCGTCGGGCTTCCAGCTCCCTATGTCGGGCTACCTCCTCCTTGCGCCGAGCTTCAGCCTCCCGCTTCTGTGCTTCAGCCTCGCGTTTCTTGGCTTCAGCCTCGTTTGTCTGAGCAGCCGCCTCTCGCATCTTGGCAGAAGCTTCTGCCTGACGGGCCTCTACCCCAAGGCGGGCAGAGTCACCCAAAGATTGCCGTGCCTTCTCCTCGAGACGACGCGCCTCCAAGTACGTGTCCCGCATACTGGGCACACTTTGCAGGTTGCGTGCACTGTGCATACTCTGGTGGTCATCTGGCCGGCCGACAACATCATTTGAGTCGTCCGGGTAGTCATCATCGACCGGTGGCAGCCGCGATTCACCCTTGCTATTGTGTCGTCGGTGCACATTGAAGCCATTGACGAAACGGCGCGAATGGAAGCCCGAATCCCATGAGCCACCTCGTGGACCCTCGTCAGAAGTCGTGGGTTCGCGTGGGATAGCGATGCCCTGCCTCATATCCTGGGGCGAACGCTGCGGGCCATAAATAGCCCGCGAGCTGGGGGTTGCGGACATCGGGAAGCGCATCGGCTCATTGAGCGAGGGAGGGCGCGCATCAGGGATTGGTCGTGGCGATACGATGGAGTAGCCCGGCGGACCGGGCCTATCATGTGGGCTGACTGCGGCGGAAGTCTGTCGCTCGCGAGGGGAAATATTTGCCGCGATGCGATTGCGACTCTGTGTGGGAGAACGTTCGCCGCCGCTGGGAGTGCGTGGAGCAACGCTACTACTGCGGTATTGACCCGAGTTCAAAGATCCCGCGCGATGAAGACCTGCCCCGCTACCGGTAGAGCCCGTACTGTTGACACTACCGCGGCGAGGGAATGGGGCGGGGTTTGCGCTATAAGTCTGTCCATTTGCATGGGAAAGGGTACGGGAGATGCCAGAAGGCTCGGGTGGGTGGGGATGTGGTCGCCAGGAGGGAGCTCGAGAGCCAGGACTTGGACGGCGAGGGGCCGCTCCAGTAACGTATGGCTGACTCCCGTCCCAGCGTGGAGGATGCCTATACTCCTCTTCTTCATCCTCGTCGTCATCCTCCTCGCTTTCACTTGACACGTCTGATCCGTGGCCTTTATTATCTGATTCAGCATAACCCTTCAGAACTGTCTTCAAAACTTTCGCCAGAGCCTCACTCACTATATCCTTGTTTCTGAGGACCACTGGACATGGGTTCATCCTGGGACTTTTGGATGTTGTCGAGGATCCACTGCTGCTGCCGGGCAACATCTGAGTCTATAACATTAAGGGCCCATCTACGCTTGGACTTCTCCAAGCGCAACTGGCGAGTGAACTCCTCCTGTGCCAACTTCCGAATGGTAGTCATGCTGTTCTCATACTCTTGTAGAGCGCGTTCACGACTGCTTTCAGGAGGCTGAGAGGTGAGAATGGTGTCGCGCACTATTTGAGCGTCTTCGACCATGTGGCGAAGGTTATCCTCGATACTCTTGCGCAAATCGTCCTTCCATTGTTCATCGGGCTCAATCTCAAGACGAGCACCTGTGCGAATAGGTGGTGGACGTCGTCGCGGTGTTGGTACTGGCACTGATAGCATTTGGAACGCGCCAAAAATACAGCGTTGAGGGGGGATGTAGATAACGATCTGGGAAACGTAGTCAATATTGGCCGCCAAATACAAGAAATAAATGAGTAGGAAAGGATCACGCTCACGATTGTACACGGAATAATTAGTCCTCAGGGGAGGACTGAAGGCACCGTTTGGAGGGGTGATAGGTGGAGACCACCAACACTTTAATACGATCTATTTGTAGGATAATCACCGCCTCCGGCATGCCCACGTGGTGATAGCAAAGCTGGGCCAGACCAGCGAATGTGCGAGTCCGTATAGAATAGCAATGGTGCAGCCAAGTACCCGGAGACGCACTGGTCGTGTCCGGCTCGTCGTCCCTACTAGTAGTAGTAGTAGGAGGCGAAGGCGATGTTGAGGACCAGAGCGGTGCACCGTTCTCGATTGTGATCGGCATCAGTTAGTCACCGTGACGGTTCTTGTTCCTCTCTCACGCAATCTCCGGTAGTTCTCCGATACTAAACCCCGACCTGTTATTCACGACCTAGAACGACTATCGACCATCTTCTGTGGCAATGGGACTACTGACCATAATCATAGGTCACGTTGGTGCTGGAGCGGTCGGCTGCGCGCCGATTTGCCCGTTCCCGACTAGAACGTATGTTCCATTGCTGGGAATACCTGAGCGGCGTTTAGTGCCAGTGGGGTCTCCGTGATCATGAATTTATTATACAAACGACGCTTTACGGATCGACTCCCCCGCAGCAATAAATGTCGCGCCGTAAGTGCATTCGCCTCAAGGAATTCGAGAATTGTCACATCTTTGGGAATAATTAAATCGGGTTCAATTGGGCCGGGACAGCGGCGTCCGCAGGACCCAGATGACACGTGATACATCCTTTCCTGCGGCGGACTGCGGATAGCCAATCGTATCGTGACTTTCAAATTGCTGTTCCCTCACGCTGGATTTGACCTTCGACCCCGACTTACGTTGACGCACTGCTTATGGACCTGACCGAATACATGAGGCTTCACTTGCTTCTCGACTCTGCCAACACTTCTAGGGTTTAGATAACTGCGCATCCACTTCCCACACTCAGGCTGGCAGCCAAAGAAGGCGTATCAATTTTGATACGGCCGAACTTTGGTCGGGCATCTATAAAACTAGACTCGGTGGTGTTAAGGGGTATTTGAGGTCATTCAGGAACCATCCTATACGGCCTAGTTCCAGTTTTACAGATGTGATATGCCCTTTGTAAGACTAATGCACAGCGTCTCGCAGTGTATCAGCTCGGTTCCCCGGGCCGCCCCCCCCTGAGCACGTCAGCTTCCATCTCTGCCACACCGCCTTGCAGCGCCTTCTGTATCGTTGTTACAAAGCTCCCCGTTCCAAATCTTCAAGCTCTTGTTTTCCGTGTGACAGGGCGCGTGCGGGGGCTCTAGAGGAGAGTAGAAGATGTAAAGTAGGAGAGGGGGAGACGCTCGAGTTGGTAAGGCAACGAGAACGAGAACCGAGGCAGCCACTGCGAGGGGATGCAAAGGGCAACTTGGGGAAAAGAGACGAGGTGAGGCCTGAGTGCACTCGTGAAGGCTCTCAAAAAAATTGGGGGGCCTTTGACGAAACCACAGCTTTTGTTTATAACATTCTCCTCACAAAACACCCGACCACCCTTTCCTACGATCTTTCTGCTGTCCATAGCCAGCTCGCACTGGCTCATATCTCACTATACACGCCTAAGCATATTACGTAGCACATGTACGTGACCGCCTCTGTACCGAGTTGTACGCGCCGCGGAATACAAATTCGGATTAAAAAAAAAAAAAAAGCTTTTGTTTATAAGTTAGGTACAACAGGTGTGTATGTAGCACGGCGGCCGCGGCGGGCCCACTGGTAGCCTAAAGGAGGGAGCAATAAAAGTACAGTCGTAACTTGAATGAGTCAGTCAATTGAAACAGATGCCCGCATAGAACGTAGTGGCACAAAGAAGACAGGTGGGGGTGTGACGCACTGAGGAAAAGTAAGATTTAGAAGTTGGTAGTAAAACAATGGGATGGCCACGCACGAGGCAGTATAGGAGATGCAGCATCTCGCTATTCTTGTCGAAGTGCGTCCTCTTGGCGATCTATGAAAGCCTTTGTTCGATAAACGACATCGAAACCTCGTCTGAGTGTTTGTCTGACTGTTTCTAGGCAATTGTGCAGGTCCTCCTCTGCTGCCTGAAGCCTCTCCTCGAAGGTCTGGACCTCTGCTCTCGCTTCGCGGATCTCCTTCCGTCTGGCCTCCTCTTCCTTATCTCCCGTCTCTTCACCCTCCCACCTTGCTTCTTCCACGGAGCGACGCGCCTCATCCGCCGTCAGGCTTGAAACCGAGCCACGCGGAGCTGTTCCACCCAAGCCTGTCGCTATCCTTGACTCGGAGCTGCCTCCACTCATTCTCGTGGGCTCGGGCTGCCTAATTAGCTCTTCTTGGGTTTGCACCTTTATACTCTTGGCCTGCCGTTCGCTCTCCAGCCTCTCCTGCTCCCGCCTGAACTGCTCCTGCTGTTGCCTGGCGCGCTCTTCAGCACGCCGCGCCCACTCTGCTTCATCGAACTTGGTTGCACGAGGGGATGTCCTAGGAGCACCCGGTCTGGCGCCTGTTGGCGATGGCGTCGGTGTGGCGGAGGGGCGTATTGACGATGACGTGAAAGAGGAGCTGGTGGTTTGGGGATTAGCCATTGGGATTGAGCGACTTGACCACGTCGAACCGGCTGAGGTACTGGAAGTACAATGTGCGCTCCTGGCAGTGTGAGCGGCAGGGCTGCCAGTGGGACGATGCGTAGTCCAGGAGTCGGATGCACCAATGCTGTTCTGGCGCTCGCGTTCCATCGTGCGTTGGTAGTATAGTGCCTCCCGCAGTTGAAACTCCCTTTCTTGTTCTTCCTTGGTGCGTTGTCTGAGCTCTTCCTGCTTCTGTTGACGATGCTGCTCGGCGCGCCGGCGAATTTTCTCGGCGGCCTTGCGCCGCTGCTCTTCCAAGTGATCGAGCCGCTCCACCTCAACAGCACGTTGCCGCTTCTCCTGGGGTCGATTCGCCTCTCTTTCCTGAGCTTCGAGGTGACGACGTTCTTCTTCGAGGAGAGCTTCGCGATCGAGGCGCTCTTGTTCTTGTCGATTCAATTCCTCGTCAAGGTGAATCTGCTCCTCTCGTTCTCGCCTGAGCCTCTCCTCTTCGCGCTTCCTCTCCTCCTCATGGCGTTGTTGCTCTTCCAGACGTCGCTGTTCCTCGAGGCGCTGCTGCTCCTCCACTTCTTTCCGGCGTCGCTCCTCGAGTGCTTTCTGCCGCTTCGTTTGCCCTTTGGATCCCTTTCGACCCTGACCCTTTGTCGGCCTCTCCTGTTCGGCTGCAGCATTCTCGGTCTCTAGTAGGGCCTGCCGAGCGAGCTCCTCCGCAACACGATTAGCTTCCTCTGCGTTGGCGGCCTCATCGTCTTGACGGGTAGCCCCTTCGGTTGCAGGTCGGACCTTCTCTTCGGCTTGGCGTGCTGCCTCCTCTTGCGCAAGACGGGCTGCCTCTTCCTTGCGTAAAAGCTCTGCCTCACGTTTCCTGAGCTCAGCCTCCTTTTGCTCAATTTCCCGCTTCTTCCGCCCATAATCCACTTCAATGCGCCTGGCCTCCTCCTCCATCCGCCTGGCTTCTCTCTCTTTCCTCCTTACTTCTTCCTCGAAGCGACGCGCGTCATCCTCCTTCTGCCGGGCGACTATTTCTAGCTGCCGGGCGTCCTCCTCTCTCCGTATAGCGTCTTCCTCGCGCTTGCGTGCGTCGTCCTCCTTCCTCCGGAGCTCCTCCTCTCGGCCTTTTGCCTCCTCTTCCTTCCGCCGGGCTTCCAGCTCCCTATGTCGGGCTACCTCCTCCTTGCGTTGAGCTTCAGCCTCACGTTTCTCGGCTTCAGCCTCCTTTGTCTGAGCAGCCGCCTCTCGCATCTTGGCAGAGGCTTTCGCCTGACGGGCCTCTTCCCCAAGGCGGGCAGCGTCATCCAGGGGTTGCCGTGCCTTCTCCTCGAGACGACGTGCCTCCAAGTACGTGCCCCGCATACCGTGACTGGGCACACTTCGCAGGCCGCGATCACGACTCTGAGTGGGAGGGCGTTTGGTGGTGCTGGGAGTGTGTGGGGCAACAGGTGGTGGAAGTGGTGACGGTGTTGGTGCTGGCTCTGGCATTTCAGTTGGCATGCGACAAAATAAAGCGCCGAGGATGTAGGCAACAGTGAGAGGGCTAATGCAGTCAATATTGGCCACCATATATGAGTAGCAAATGCTCACGTCTACAGTCGTGCACGGAATAACTAAGTCTCGGAGGACTGACGGCACCGTATTGGGGGGATGAGATGATGATAGGTGGAACCACCAATCTATTTGTAGCTGGCGGCGGCGGCAGCCTCGTGGCAAGCACGCGCGGCCGGTGCACTGTTCTTGACCGCGATCGGCATCATTCCTCTCACGACTTTATCAATCTTCGTTAGCTCTCCAGTCAAACCCCGACCAGTTATTCACGACTATCGATTATCTTCTGTGAGTGAAATCGTCATCACTAGGTCAGCAATGTGTCCACTGACCAGAATTATATCACGTTGCTTGTGAGGTAGTTCGGTAATGCACTGCTTACTGACCTGACCAAATACATGCGGCTTCATCTGCTTCTCGATCCTGCCAACACTTCTGGGGTTTAGATAACTGCGCATCCATTTCCCAGCCAAAGGAAGGCGTATCGATTTTGATACTGCCGTGTCGTTGACATTTGTCAGAACTGCAGAATGTCAACCAGGGGCTGAGTAGACTCAGAAACTACACTCATAGATATCCTGCATCAGGTTTTGTTGCATCGGCGATTATGTGCTACTAGTAGCTCAAACTTGACTTTACGATGTCTTGTTCCGAGTCCTATTTCTGTCCATGAATCCAGAACTTTGGTTAGGCATCTCGACTCGGGGGTGTTAAGAGGTATCTGAGGCCATTCAGGAACCATCCTATATAGTTCCAGTTTTACAGATGTAATATGCCCTTTGTAAGACAATGCACGTCTGGCAGTGTATCAGCTCGGCTCTCCCCCGAGCGCGTCAGGTTCCTTTCTGCCACATTGCCTTGCAGCTCCTTCTGCGTCGTTGTTACAAGCCCCCCGTTCCAGATCTTCAAGCTCTTGCTAAGTTATGCGTGCGCGCGCGGGGTCGGGAGGAGACGCCCGAGTTGGTAAGGCAATGACGACGAGAACTAAGGGGGGACGCAAAGGGCAACTTGGGGAAAAGAAACAAGGGCGGCCCGAATGCACTCGTGCAGGCTCTCAAAAACATTTGGGGGGCTTTTGAAGAAACTACGGCTTTTGTTTATAGGTACAACAGATGAGTATGCAGCACGGGCCCACGGGCCCACTGGCAGCCTAAAAGAGGGAACAATAAAAGTACAGTACGCGGAATACAAATTCGGATTCAAAAAATTTTTTTTTTTCAAAGTACAGTAGTAATTTGAAGGTCTTAAACGAGTCAGCCAATGGAAACTGATGCCCAGGTGGAGGTGTGACGCACTGAGGAAGAGTATAGTAAATAGCAGACGTAAGGTTTAGAAGTTAGAAAGTAATGGGATTGGCCACGCACGAGGGAGTATAGGAGATGCGGCGTCTCAGGCTATTTTCGTCGCAGTGCGTCCTCTTGGCGATCTATGAAAGCCTTTGTTCGATGGACGACATCGAAACCTTGTCTGACTGTTTGTCTGACTTTTTCTAGGCAATTCTGCAGTTCCTCCTCTGTTGCCCGAAGCTTCTCCTCGAAGGTCTGGACTTCTGCTCTCGCTTCGCGGACCTCCTTCCGTTCGGCCTCCTCTTCCTTGTCTCTAGTCTCTTCACCCTCCCGCCTTGCTTCCTTCTCTTTCCGCCTTGCTCCTTCCTCGGAACGACGCGCCTCGTCCGCCTCCAGGCTTGAAAAAGGGCCACGCGAAGCTGTTCCACCCAAGGTTGTCGCTGTCCTTGAGCTACCTCCACTTATTCCCGTGGGCTCGAGCTGTCTAATCAGCTCTTCTTGAGTCTGCACCTTTATACTCTTGGCCTGCCGTTCATTCTCCAGCCGCGCCTGCTCCCGCCTGAACTGCTCCTGCTGTTGCCTGGCGCGCTCTTCAGCACGCTGCACCCACTCTGCTTCATCGAACCTGGTCGCACGAGGGGATGTCCTAGGAGCACCAGGTCTGGCACCTGTTGACGATGGCGTCGGTGTAGCAGGGGGGCGTATTGACGATGACGTGAAAGAGGGGCTGGTGGTTTGGGGATTAGCCGTCGGGGTTGAACGACTACTGGATATACAAGGTGCGCTCCTGGCAGTGCCAGCGGTAGGGCTGGGGCGATGCACGATCCGTGAGTCAGATCCATCCATCCAGTTCTGGCACTCGCGTTCTCACCTGCGTTGGTAGCATAGTGCCTCCCGCCGTTGAAACTCCCTTTCTTGTTCTTCCTTGGTGCGTTGTCTGAGCTCTTCCTGCTGTTGTTGCTGCTGACGGTGCTGTTCGGCGCGCTGGCGAATTTGCTCAGCGGCCTTGCGCCGCTGTTCTTCCGAGTGATCGAACCGCTCCTCTACCGTGACAGCCCGCTGCCGCTCCTCCCGAAATTGACTTTCCCGAGCTTCGAGGCGACGACGCTCTTCTTCAAGGAGAACTTCGCGATCGAGGCGCTCTTGTTCTTGTCGACTCAATTCCTCGTCGATTCGGATCTGCTCCTCTCGTTCTCGCCTGAGCCTCTCCTCTTCGCGTTTCCTCTCCTCTTCAAGGCGTTGTTGCTCTTCCAGACGTCGCAGTTCCTCGAGGAGCTGTTGCTCCTCCAGTTCCTTCCGGCGCCGCTCCTCGAGTGCTTTCTGCCGCCTCGCTTGCCCCTTGGCTCCCTTTCGACCCTGGGCCTTTGTCTGCCTCTCTTGTTCGGCTGCAGTACTCTCGGTCTCTAGGGCTTGCCGAGTGTACTCCTCTGCAACACGATTAGTCTCATCTGCGTTGACGGTCTCCTCGTCTTGACGGGTAGCCCCTTCGGTTGCAAGTCGGACCTTCTCTTCGGCCTGGCGTGCTCCCTCCTCTTGCGCAAGATGGGCTGCCTCTTCCTTGCGTAGAAGTTCAGCCTCCCGTTTCCTCAACTCAGACTCCCTTCGTTCAATCTCCCGCTTCTTCCGCTCATAATCCTCTTCGATCCGTCTGGCCTCCTCCGCCTTCTGCCGGATGACTATTTCCCGCTTGCATGCGTCGTCCTCCTTCTTCCGGAACTCTTCCTCTCGTCTTCTTGCCTCTTCTTCCTTCCGTTGAGCTTCTTGCTCCTTCCGACGAGCCTGCTCCTCCTTCCGCCGGGCTTCCAGCTCCCTATGTCGTGCTCCATCCTCCCTTTTGTTTGCCTCTTCTTCCCTGCGGCGCGCCTCGGCTTCCCTCCATAAGACCAATTGTTCAAAGTACGTGCCCCATATACTGGGCACACTTTGCAGGCTGCGTGCGCTGTGCATACTCTGGCGGCCATCTAGCCGGCCAACAACATCATCTGAGTCGTCCGAGTAGTCATCACCAATCGGTGGCAGCTGCGATTCACCCTTGCTATTGTGCCGTCGATGCCCGTTGAAACCATTGAGGAAGCGGGGCGAAAGGGGGCTCGAATCCCATGAGCCACCTCGTGGACCCTCGTCAGAAGTCGTGAGTCCGCGTGGGATGGCGATGCCCTGCCTCATGTCCTGGGGCGAACGCTGTGGGCCATGAATACCCCACGAGCTGGGGGTTGCGGACATCGGGAAGCGCATCGGCTCATTGAGCGGGGGAGGGCGCGCACCAGGGATTGTTCGTGGCGATACGATAGAGTAGCTCGGCGGGCTGGGCCTATCACGTGGGCTGGCTGAGGCGGAGGTCTGTCGCTCGCGAGGGGAAATATTTGCCGCGATGCGATTGCGACTCTGTGTGGGGAGGCGTTCGGCGCCACTGGGGGTGTGTGGGGCAACGCTAATACTGCGGTATTGACCCGAGTTCACAGACCCCGCGCGATGAAGACCTGCGCCGTTACCAGTAGAGCCCGTACTGTTGACACTACCGCGGCGAGGGAATGGGACGGGGATTGCGCTATAAGTCTGTCCATTTGCATGGGAAAGGGTACGGGAGATGCCAGAAGGCTCGGGTGGGCGGGGATGTGGTCGCCAGGAGGGAGCTCGAGAGACAGGACTTGGATGGCGAGGGGCTGCTCCAGTAACGTATGGCTGACTCCCGTCCCAGCGTGGAGGATGCCCATACGAGTCACCCGCGTCCGCTTCGTCCGCTTCATCCTCGTCGTCATCCTCCTCGCTTTCCCTTGACTCGTCTGATGCGCGGCCTTCATCATCTGATCCAGCATCTCCGAACCCTTCAGAATCGTCTTCAAAACTTTCATCAGAGCCTCCCTCATCGTCACGCTGTTGCTGAGGGCTACTGGAGATGCGTTCATCCTGGGCCTTTTGGACATTATCGAGGATCCACTGCTGCTGCCGGGCAACATCTGGTGAATTCGAGTCTATAACATTAAGGGCCCATTTACGCTCGGACATCTCCAAGCGCAACTGGCGAGTAAACTCCTCCTGTGCCAACTTCCGAATGGCGGCCATGCTGTGCTCATAATCTTGTAGAGCGCGTTCACGACTGCTTTCAGGAGGCTGAGAGCTGAGAATGGTGTCGCGCACTATTTGAGCTTCTTCGACCATGTTGCGAAGGCTATGCTCGATACGCTTGCGCAAATCGTCCTTCCATTGTTCATCGGGCTCAATCTCGAGACGAGCACCTGTGCGAACAGGTGGTGGAAGTGGTGGCGGTGCTGGTGCTGGCACTGGCATTGCAGCCGGGATGCGACAAAATAAAGCGCCGAGGGTGCAGATAACAGTCTGGGAAAGCTAATGCAGTCAATATTGGTCACCATATACAATAATAAATGAGTAGCCTCACGTCCACGATTGTGCACGGGACAATTTATTCTCGGAGGAGGACTGACGGTAGCGTATTGAGGGGATGAGATGATGATAGGTGGAGTCACGAAGGTTTTACTAGTATCGGATCTATTTGTAGGTTGATCACTGGCGGCGGCGGCGGCAGCCTCGTGGAAAGCACGCGGTGGAGCAAGGCCGGGCCAGACCCACATAGAACAGCAATGCTGTAGTCCAGTACCCGGCGGAGACGCCCTAGCCGTTGTCCGCCGCGTCCTAAGGCGGTGTTGACTAGGGGTGGTGCGTTGTTCTTGACCGTGATCGGCATTATTCCTCTCACGACGTCATCAATCTCCGTTAGTTCTCCGATCAATCCCCGACCAGCTATTCACGACTATCGATTATCTTCTGTGGGTGATAGATCGTTATCACTAGGTCAGCAATGTGTCTACTGACCAGAATTATGTCACGTTGCTGGTTCTTTGTGAGGTAGTTCGGTAATCTCCGCTGCTCTGTCACGAGTCATCCCGACGTTAAGTGCATTGAAATTGAAAAGAAACTATTCAACACGAACATGGAATCTCACCGCACCTTTTTCCAGAATGTTACAACACCAGCAGACCAGTGGCTCTATAAAATTAAGTTTCCGACAACCAGCCCGACTGACTACTACTGTAGGATATGGTTACTGCTGAATATGCGCTGAATTTCTGCAAATGAGTCACGTGTCCAAGATGTGACTACAGTATTGTGTCTAAATGACGAATAATGGGAGGACATGCCGTGTGCTTTCATGCCATCATAAGCCGATTAGTTAGGCTGTACTGTACAGTACCAGTTATTAACTAAAGTACCCACTGAAAGAATGTGTATTCGACTCTTGTCAAGTTGTCACGCAAGGTAGAAATTGTCCGCTCCGAGACATGTAAGTCCAATAATAATGCAAAAAACCAATTCACGAAACGCGGCTGTCCATGACCAGAAACCAACCACTGGCAGGCGAACTCGAACCAATCCGCAAATATCATCCGGTTTTCTCGGCACCCCTCAACAATCCATGACGTGCCATGAGACGGCGAGCGTCACGGCGACTGCAAGAAGTAGGCCGAGCGCAGATCCACTCGTGACGTGGGCCGCCGTGGCACTACTTTTGCCCGTACCACTGTTGGTACCGTTCGAGGATCCACCCCTCCGAGCAGCACGGGAACTCGGGGGTAACACGCTTGCTGGAGCGGTCGGCTGCGCCCCGATTTGTCCGTTCCCGACTAGAACGTATGTTCCATTGCTGGGAATACCGCTAATCGTCACGAAAAGGAACGCAGGTCCAGGCTGGAATAGGTTCGGGGAGGGAGGCAGTTGTGCCGTGTGCAGAATAATCGTCCCATCGTCTTGAACAGTAAACGTATTGTTAAGCTGCATGATTCGTTGGCCCATGCTCATAGCATGCGTCGTGAAGCCTTGACGTATCAACCACACCGTCGTGTTTCCCGCCGCACCCTCTGCGTCGCCCGTATAGGAGGAAGATGGGACCGTGATATTGAATGGATTACCACCATAGGACAAGTTCGCTGGGATATTCCGGGGCACAGGGCGTGTCTTGGACGCAAAGTAGGGGGGATAGAAATACTCAGCAGTATACGTCGTAGGGTACTTCGTGGTCAGGTTCACGTCCGCATTCGGGTTGGAACCAGCGACCATAACGGAACCGTCCGGGAGCAACAGAGCCGACGAGTGATACAAGCGAGGAATGTTCGAAGAGCTCAAACCAGCGGTCGACCAGCGGCTACCGGCAGGCGCATTCGGGTTATAGATCGCGGGCTGGGTGACAGGGCCTGTGGCGAGTGACTCGCCGAATGGCATGGCCCCAAACGTCGTAGTCGTCAGCGTCCTTTGCGCATAACCTGCGGTACCGTATTCGGCCCCATTGATGACAAGTAGTGTGCCATCAGGAAGTGCAACGAACTGGCCCATCGTGCGGCCGATTGGAAGGCTGTCA
>QLOS01002406.1:0-10363 GCA_003313725.1 Russula sp. MG48 | reverse complement strand
AACAAGGTCCGGATAGTTCTGACCTGAGCCTTGTAAGGTGCGACAATGCCAATATCCTCCGGGTCTGCAGCGAGGTATATAACATGGACGAGAAACGATGGAACGCGTCACACTCACAGATCTTAAGTTCAGGATCCGTAGTAAGCTTCTGGCAGTAGTCACGGACGATTGACGCTTCATGAATGTTGAAAAGCGACCGAGAATACCTCGAACGCTTCTCACGGCCTTTGACGCCGTGGAACACGACAGGGAAGCCCTTCTTCGGCAACACCCTCGAATCGAGCAAGAGGTGCGTGACATCCGCACTTGCACAAGCCCGCATTCTATCCTCGTATAAGAACCGGTTTGGCCATGCAATAATTGCACCATGTGAGCGGCGATTCCGCTGAAGGTCGACGATTCTGCACTCCTGATGAGCGCTGCCCAATGACGAAGAGAAAGGCGCCGCTCACGTTGTTCCGCTCTGTGTATCGAGCCCGTATACTTGACTGATACGCATCAAACGCTCGAGGTAACTCCTCCCCAGGCCTGCTGTGGAGGCAGGAGATGACTTGATGACAGGCCCCAATTGATGCGGGTCACCCGCCAGAATAACATTCGTGGACGCAGTCGAGAAACTCGCGATTGGAATCATCGCAAGGGGTTCGTCCGCCTGTGCAGCCTCGTCAATGAATATGTGACTAAAGTGTCCGGGAGGAACGTTCAACGCCTGGAGTAGGCCTGTCGAGGAGCAGGTAGAGAGCACGACGCGGTAGGCGAGTAATGTCGCACGATCCGGGAGTACGGAGAATGGCTGTACACCCTCTGGTATCTCCTCTTCGTAACGCGAATATGCATTTAGGCGATAGAGCTCGGTGCCATTCAGCCCACCAAAGGCCAACCGCTCAACAAGTAGATCCGCAGCTGCATTACTGGGTGTGCATGCAAGAACTTTGACGCTTGGACCACGGCGTACTAGCTGCATGATGCTCTCGATAACAGTGGATGTTTTACCCGTCCCTGGGCTATGAGCGAGTTGTCAGTATCGGCCAGGGATAAGGTGTGGGGTTGCGCCTACGGTCCGTATATGATGAACGGGACAGTGCCTTTTGGCAGCTGTAGAATTGAGACTACAGTCTGCAGCTGTTGCTCGTCATCGCGAATGTTCTCGTTGGCTAACTTGAGATTTTCAATCTCAGTTCTTGAGAGACGGCGTTTGATTGGTTTGATATCTGACACAGAAGGGAACAGCAGCCGACGTTGAGGCGAGAATGAGCTTGTTAGGGCATGATATTCACGACGTAGAGTGATGCGGTTAAGTCTGAATCGTAACATGAATGTTGCCCCTCGGTAGAGATTGAAATTTATCGGCAATTTGAGCGACATCTTGAGCACGGCAGCATGACGTCGCGTGAACACATTGATGTCGGTTATGCGTGCTTCGTAGCGTATATCTTCTTGGATATCGTCCAGCCAAAGGAAATCTCCGATAATCACCTCTGGGAGAAGATCTTCGTCTTGATCCTCGATCTCAACACTACGCAAGCTCCATTGGACACATACATGCGTGAGGCCAAGCAAGGGAACGGACCTGTGCCATTTGCCGCGTTGTTGAACTTCAACTTCATAGGGAGGTAGGTCTAGAACATCTCGCCTGCACCAACATTACTGTTAAGACGAGGGCGAAAAGATACTGGACGTACTGCTGGTGGCCATCTTCAACATTTACCAGCGCTTTGAAATACCGTGCGTAAGTGTCCATATTTAAATCGGGGGGCCTCAAGGCCGCGATAAGGCCCGGCGCTTCCATGTCGTAAGGACGCTTGAAAGTAGCATTGTCCACTGCTGCCTGGACTATCAGCGGTAGCTCATATTCTGGGATTTTCCTTGACTTTCGACCTCGGCTAGGAGGAGAGAGAAGTATTTCTTTTCGTGGCGGTACCTGTCGATCACGGCGTCGGCCCGGTACTTGATCGAGGGACTCAAAGTGTTTATGGTCGTCCAGGGAGCCCGCAATACCGTGTAACCCCCTAGAAACTACGAACCGAGCCAATCGTTGGCTATCATAGAAAACCAGCTCCAGTGTTGCTTCAAATATCCCCTCGAATTCGGGGTTAAATTGTATATGCACTGTGCTTTCCGTGCCAGGTTGGATCAGGTGAGTGTCGCCCTTAGTTGCAATGAAGCTGGGGCAGAGAATGAATATAAACAACAGTGTGCAAGCCTTAATACCTACCTAGAGTTGCTCCCAAACAATATCCTGATTCTCGCCTTGACCAAGGTCACAGCCGGAAAGTCCTCTGCGTTCTTGATTGTGAGTGAAGACTTCGGGGTTGCAAAGGGTCCGTCCAGGTGCATGCGTTCGACGATGCCAAAATCGAGCCCATCCTCACCCGAGACGGAGATACCGGTGCCACTACTGTCGAGAAGCTCCTCCCCTTCACCGGATGAAAGACTTTCATTATCATCTGCCCAGTCCCTTGTCGGCAAGGGCCTGACCACCCCACGCAGCGTCCGTTCAACGACGAAGTCAGCTTTGCGCTTGCGGTCATAGAAGATAAGTTCAAGAACCGCTTCACAGAGTCCTTCTTGTCGAGGCATGAAAGAAACAGTCACTATACGCTGGGCCTTGAGCTTGATGTTCATAGAATCGCCCTGGAACTGTGCTGAAAAACAGCTATGCATCGGGAGAATGAAGAACGGAAGGCCTCAGACACAGATTGGGACTCACGCAGTAACCGACTCATCCAGTGAGCGCAACCTAGCAGCTTTGAAGGAGACCAATCGTTTAGGTGAGGACTTGCTGATGACAAGCTGCAAAGTCTGCGTTGCGAACGGCACGTCCGACCGCGGGCGTTCTACCAAGAATTCAAGACCTGACTCGGGAGAGATACTGATACCTGTGCCTTCACCCCTGGGCCCCAATCCGAGTCCCGTCACCGTTTCGGAGGCCTCTCCGTTGCTAGCTGGACCACCAGGGAGGATAGCATGCCCACGTAACTCACGGGTTACTGTAAACTCTCGATCATTCCGTCGTGTTCTATCGATGAAAGTAATCATCAGTGACCCGTGAAAGTTGACGGCACGTGATGCATGAAAGGACACGCGGATGCTGCGTGGCGCTTTCTGCCGAACCTCTTGTGCGTTTCCAACAAGAGACGCAGAAAAACTGCCAGAAGAAATGTGAGAGGATTGAATGGGGTGTCATGAAATAGCTCGCACTCTGAATTCGGAATAGGTGCCACAACCACACTTTTCACGGAAAGACTGGACAGCACTTCGGTTTTCGTTATGGAGACGATAATGTCGGCCGAAGAAAAGGACGGATTCCCTGCGTTTATCGATCCCTCCACGGTGAAATCGAGACCACCTTCATTGGATACAATGACACGTGGGTCTGCAGCATGGGTTGGTACGCTGCCGCTGGACGGTGGTAAGATATCCGGCGGCGGCACCGATTGGGCATTCGGGAGTCCTGGCTGCGAGGTAGGCTGCTGAGGACCTCCTGAAATCGGTAGTCTATTGGGAGCAACATTGCGAAGATGCTTCTTCCCACTTTGATGTTTCTCAAGCCAAGGAGTAGGAAAAGCGCAATTGCATGGCTCGCAGCGATAAATGTCGTGGCCATTGGGACATTCAGCGTCCGTGCAAGTACCCCCACTAAGGATCGTAGGGCAATACGGTACCATGGTAAATGGAAGTGCTAAAGAACGTGTGTGTGTGGCACACGCGTTTCAAGTACGGTGCTGCGGGAAGATTAGGCGCCAAAGATCAAGTCAAGTTCAAGAAGTTGAGCAATCTGATGGTCCGCAGGCCTCAATTGATCGATCACACATGACCGGTAGTCGGGTCCCTCGCTGGACCCGGGGAGCAGTGGCAGAGAGTGAGGTTACAGAGATGACTCGGGTGGTGGAACCGCCGACGCTTTACTCCTCCGATCCATGCTTGGGAGAAACAGGGATGTACTATGCAGACGCCCTATTATCGATGGAACCCCTTTGGCTCTAGCCTGAGGAAACGAGTATGGTAGATGCTGGAAGTGCGGCACTGGCAGCTCCAGTCGACTCGGACGCGGACGCACCGCCGCGGCCAGTGGATGGTGCTTGTCCGGATCTGAGATTCAAGTCGAGCCAAATGGGGGGGCGCATTGCAGGAGCTGAGCAGTCTATGATGCCTAAAGCCCCGTCAACCACAAAATGGGCACACAAGACAACATGACGAGTGCGACCTCATTCGCACTACCACATGCGAGTTATATTAAATTGAATGGGTATGCGATGCAGCGACGACGCTTACTGTAGGGCCCGTCCGGTAGCTGACTCCGGTTTCGAAACCGGGCCTGCCAAATCGACGTCCGAATTCGGCGAATCGGCTGATTTCAAAATCTGGACGTTTCGAAACCGGAGCTACCGAGCGCGAACGACTATATACATTCACCCATGGCTCTTTGGACCACTCAAATCTTTTTGACCTTCGGGATCCTGTTGTAGCCGACAACGGGGCAATTTGAATAGACAACATTTTGGTCATATGAGTAAACTACCTGGTGGGCAATTAAGAACTGTTATTGGTTGAACAATGCGATGGAGGAACCAGAGGGAAAAGTCCTTATTCACATCGGTGTGAGTTTCCTAATTGGGAGAGGCCCTGACCACGATCTCCCACTGCCAGACATCAGATGCTGTACCGAAGAACCAACGGCCACTCAAAGCCCGCAGCACAGAAGTTCAATTCACAGTGTTCTGCCCGGGGACAATGAGTATTGGAAGCCCCCATTAGGTGCAAGGTTCCAGACGCGCTCCAATGCATAGTACGTGAACGTGGGCTAAGGAGAATAACAATTTGTGCCCGGAATTACAAGTAGCTGGGCGAAAAAATTTCATGTATACAGAGGGAAGGGGTATCGCTCTTCCCTCTCCACTATTCGTGGCACCTATAAATATAATCGCTCTTCTTACCGATGAACTCTTCTCCATACACGGGTTGTTCCCTCGGGATGATACTATATCCTGGCACACGAACCACATCCTGTGACCTCCAGCTGAGCGGCTTCCCGGTCCACCCTCCGCACAGATAAACGTAGTTTAGGAACGTGCGCCAAAGCTCGTCCTTCCCCAGTACTTCCGGGTCTCCGATCACAATGAGCAACGCCTGCGCGCGTGTGATGGCAACTAACAAAGGATACGTCAGCATCATAGGTCCAGATAAATGCAGAATCACCGACCATTCATACGCTGACGATGCTGTAAGAAACCCAATGCTCTCCGCTTGTCAACTGCGGAATTGCTTCGAGTTGTGGCAAAAATGATCACTTTTCGTTCCTAGTTGAAAGGTCGCCATAATTACCGTCGTCATCTCAGCATAACACTATGTTGTACGAACCTGTCCTTGGAACTGCTCGACTGAGCCCACATCAATATCCTCCAGCTTTACCTGCTTCAACAAGGTCCGAATCGCCCTGACCTGAGCCTTGTAAGGTGCGACAATGCCAATATCCTCCGGGTCTGCAGCGAGGTATATAACATGGACGAGAAACGATGGAACGCGTCACACTCACAGATATTATGTTCAGGATCCGTAGTAAGCTTCTGGCAGTAGTCACGGACGATTGACGCTTCATGAATGTTGAAGAGCGACGGAGAATGCCTCGAACGCTTCTCACGGCCTTTGACGCCGTGGAACACGACAGGGAAGCCTTTCTTCAGCAACACCCTCGAGTCGAGCAAGAGGTGCGTGACATCCGCACTTGCACAAGCCCGCATTCTATCCTCGTATAAGAACCGGTTTGGCCATGCAATAATTGCACCATGTGAGCGGCGATTCCGCTGAAGGTCGACAATCCTGCACTCCTCCTGATGAGCACTGCCCGATGACGAAGGGAAAAGTGCCACTCACGTTGTTCCGCTCTGTGTATCGAGCCCGTATACTTGACCGATGCGCATCAAACGCTCGAGGTAACTCCTCCCCAGGCCTTCTGTGGAGGCAGGGGATGACTTGATGACAGGCCCCAATTGATGCGGGTCCCCCGCCAGAATAATATTCGTCGACACAGTCGAGAAATTCGCAATTGGAATCATCGCAAGGGGTTCGTCTGCCTGTGCAGCCTCGTCGATGAATATGTGACTAAAGTGTCCGGCATGAACGCCCAACGTCTGGAGTCGGCCTGTCGAGGAGCAGGTAGAGAGCACAACGCGGTAGGCGAGTAATGTCGCACGATCCGGGAATCTGGAGAATGGTTGTACACCCTCTGGTATCTCCTCTTCGTGACGCGTATAAGCATTCAGGCGATAGAGCTCGGTCTTATTCAGCCCAGCAAAGGCCAACCGCTCAACAAGTAGATCCGCAGCTGCATTACTGGGTGTGCATGCAAGAACTTTGACGCTTGGACCACGGCGTACTAGCTGCATGATGCTCTCGACAACAGTGGATGTTTTACCCGTCCCTGGGCTATGAATGGGTTGTCAGTATCGACCAGAGATAAGGTGTGGGGTTGCGCTTACGGTCCGTATATGATGAACGGGACGGTGCCTTTTGGCTGCTGTAGAATTGAGACTACAGTCTGCAGCTGTTGCTCGTCATCGCGAATGTTCTCATTGGCTAATTTGAGATTTTTAATCTCAGTTCTTGAGAGACGGCGTTTAATTGGTTTGATATCTGACACAGAAGGGAACAGCAGCCGACGTTGAGGCGAGAAGCATGCCAGGGCATGATATTCACGACGTAGAGTGATGCGGTTAAGTCTGAATCGTAACATGAATGTTGCCCCTCGGTAGAGATTGAAAGCTATCGGCAATTCAAGCGACATCCTGAGCACGGCAGCATAAGGTTGTGTGATCACATCGATCTCGATGTCGGTTATGCGTGCTTCGTAGCGTATATCTTCTTGCTCATCGTTCAGCCAAAGGAAATCCCCGATAATCACTTCTGGGAGAAGGTCTTCGTCTTTATCCTTGATCTCAATACTACGCAAGCCCCATTGAACACATATATGCGCGAGGCCAAGTAAGGGAGCGCACCTGTACCATCGGCCGTGTTGTTGAACTTCAACTTCATAGAGAGGTAGGTCTAGAACATCTCGCCTGCCCCGACATTACTGTTAAGACGAGGGTGAAAAGATGCTGGACGTACTGCTGGTGCCCATCTTCAACATTTACCAGCGCTTTAAAGTACCGTGCGTAAGTGTCCATATTTAAATCGGGGGGCCTCAAGGCCGCGATAAGGCCCGGCGCTTCCATGTTGTAAGGACGCTTGAAAGTAGCATTGTCTACTGCTGCTTGGACTATTGGCGGTAGCTCATATTCTGGGAGTGTGCTTGACCTTCGACCTCGGCCGAGAAGTATTTCTTTTCGTGGCGGTACCTGTCGATCACGACGTCGGCCCGGTACTTGATCGAGGGACTCAAAGTGTTTATGGTCGTCCAGGGTGCCCGCAATACCATGTAACCCCCTGGAAACTACGAACCGAGCCAATCGCTGGTTATCATAGAAAACCAGCTCCAGTGTTGCTTCAAATACCCCCTCGAATTCGGGGTTAAATTGTATATGCACTGTGCTTTCCGTGCCAGGTTGGATCAGGTGAGTGTCGCCCTTAGTTGCAATGAAGCTGGGACGGTGAATGAATATAAATAACAGTGTGCAAGCGTTAACACCTACCTAGAGTCACTCCCAAACAATATCCTGATTCTCGCCTTGACCAAGGTCACAGCTGGGAAGCCTTCTGCGTTCTTGATCGTGAATGAAGACGTCGTAGTTGCAAAAGGTCCGTCCAAGTGCATGCGTTCGACGATGCCAAAATCGAGCCCATCCTCACCCGAGACGGAGATACCGGTGCCACCACTGTCGAGAAGTCCCTCTCCTTCACCGGATGAAAGACTTTCATTATCATCTGCCCAGTCCCTTGTCGGCAAGGACCTGACCACCCCACGCAGCGTCCGTTCAACGACGAAGTCAGCTTTGCGCTTGCGGTCATAGAAGATAAGTTCAAGAACTGCTTCACAGAGCCCTTCTCGTCGAGGCGTGAAAGAAACAGTCACTGTACGCTGGGCCTTGGGCTTAATGTTCATAGAATCGCCCTGGAACTGTGCCGAAAAACAGCTATGCATCGGGAGAATGAAGAACGGAAGGCCTCAGACACAGATTGGGACTCACGCAGTAACCGACTCATCCAGTGAGCGCAACCTAGCAGCTTTGAAGGAGACCAATCGTTTAGGTGAGGACTTGCTGATGACAAGCTGCAAAGTCTGCGTTGCGAACGGCACGTCCGACCGCGGGCGTTCTACCAAGAATTCAAGACCTGACTCGGGAGAGACACCGATACCTGTGCCTTCACTCCCCAATCTGAGTCCCGTCACCGTTTCGGAGGCCTCTCCGTTGCTAGCTGGACCACCAGGGAGGATAGCATTCCCACGTAACTCACGGGTTACTGTAAATTCTCGATCATCCCGTCGTGTTCTATCGATGAAAGTAATCATCAGCAACCCGTCAAAGGTGCAGGCACGTGATGCATGAAAGGACACGCGGATGCTGCGTGGCTTTCTCTGTCGAACGTCTTGTGTGTTTCCAACAAGAGACGCAGAAAAACTGCCAGAAGAAATGTGAGAGGATTGAATGGGGTGTCATAAAATAGCTCGCACTCTGAATTCGGAATAGGTGCCACAACCACACTTTTCACGGAAAGACTGGACAACACTGCGGTTTTCGTTATGGAGACGATAATGTCGGCCGAAGAAAAGGACGGATTCCCTGCGTTTATCGTTCCCTCTATGACGAAATCGAGACCACTTTCATTGGATACAATGACACGTGGGTCTGCAGCATGGGTTGGTACGCCGCTGCCAGACGGTGGTAAGGTATTTGGCGGTGGCACCAATTGGGCATTCGGGAGTCCTGGCTGCGAGGTAGGCTGCTGGGGACCACCTGGATTCGATGGTCCGTTAGGAGCAACATTGAGAAGATGCCTCCTCCCGCTTTGATGTTGTTTGAGCAAAGAAATAGGAAAAGCGCAATTGCATGGTTCGCAGCGAGAAATGTCGTGGCGATTGGGGCATTCAGCGTCTGTACAAGTACCCCCGCTAATGGCCGTAGGGCAATATGCTACCATGGTAAATGGAAGTGCTAAAGAACGTGTGTATGTGGCACACACGACCGTCTCAGGTACCCGGGGGAGATAAGGCCCCAAAGTGATCAAGTTGGGCAATATGGCCCATGGCCGGTAGTGGTAGTCGCCGGACCCGGGGAGCAGTGGCAGCCTGAGAGAGTGAGTTACTGAGATGACTCGGATGGACTCCTCCAACCCATGCTCGCGGGAAACAGCGACGTACTATGCAGACGCCCTATTATTGGCGAAACCCCCCTTTGACTCCAGCCTGAGGAAACGGGTATGGTACATATTGGAAGTGCGGCTCTGGCAGCTCCCGGGCCAGCCTGAGTCGACTCGGACCGGCCAGCGTCAAGGTCGCGATGGATACCGGACCGCCGGGACCGGCGACACCATACATTGCATCCGAGTCAACGACTCGGACCTGATCATGATCCGTCCTACCTACTCGAGAAAAGTTGGACGTGATTTGTCTCCTATGAGAGGACCTTGTACAACACATTGCACTTAGAGCCCGATCCTCGATCATGATTCGGCTACGGGCAGGCTCACGTAAGTTTCTGCAGCGGATGGTCCTGGTCCTGGCCCTGGTCTAGGATATGAGCCATGTGTCGCCTAGTGTGGGCTATTAGCAGATGTTCGAGAAAAGGTTATTACTAGGAAGCACTCCCGGTCCCGGGGTGGCGCGGTGCGATTGCGGTGCGAGCGACATACAGTACGATCTCCCGAGTACAATTTAGAGTATGAACACCACTCCAGAGTGCTGGGGACTGACAATGGCATTGATGTAAACAATCACTTGAGGGCCCGCGAGCCACAAAGTCGACACAGAGCAGCGTGACGGGGGTGATCTCATTCGTGCCACTGGCAGCACATAAGTTAAATGGGTATGCAATGCTTATCTTACATATCGGGAAGGTATGGATTCGCATACATTGCAATCGGGGTCGTACCCATATGAGGCCCTCTTAGACTGACTTACTTCTGTAACCGCTGACGACATAGCGAGCCATGTTTGCGGCCGGGCCAAGGGTTATGACCTCATAACGGTCGGTCTCCACTGCTTCTGGGTCCGATAGAAGGGCTAACAAATTGAAATACAAT
The DNA here is from genome assembly GCA_003313725.1 of Russula sp. MG48. NCBI lineage: Eukaryota > Fungi > Basidiomycota > Agaricomycetes > Russulales > Russulaceae > Russula > Russula sp. MG48. Next base: position 184 of record QLOS01002406.1, on the reverse strand, counting down.
CTAACAAATGCGGGATAGACGACCACAGCTTCAGCGTCATAGCGGCGCGCATTCGCGCTGGAGCCAAGCTCTGGCCCTCGCGTCACCCTCGAGCAGAGGCGACACCTTCTCCCATATTTCTTTATGGTATGCGTCCACCCACCCACGTTCCTCCACAGAGAGGATAGACACATCGATGAGGTTT
>QLOS01002403.1:0-13414 GCA_003313725.1 Russula sp. MG48 | reverse complement strand
ATAACCTCCTGATGACCTCTCGCTGACGCAACTTGGAACGGGGTCTCGCCGTTCTTATTCTGTAGCTGGATATTGGCGCTATTCTGTAGCAGTAGCCGTGTGGCCTTGATACTTCCAGAGAACGATGCAAGATGCAGTGGAGTTGAGTGGTTGTTGTCCTGTGCGTCTACATCCACATTGTGGTCCAGTATTAACCGGACAGCGTCGAAAAATGAGTGGTGGAATTCATCGCTAGCGTGGTTCAATATGCAATGGAGTGGTGTCTGGCCGTTCTTGTTCCGAAGATGGACATTTGCGCCGCGCTCGAGGAGCAGCTGTGCCGCCGTCCGTCCCCGCATCTGCGCCTGGGCTTCGGCCGCCCACGCCCGCACCAACGCCTGGGCCTGGGCCTGGGCCTCTACCGCCTGGGAATTCACCGTCTGCGCCCACATCGCCTGCGCTCGCGCCCACACCGCCCGCGCTCGCGCCTGCGCCCGCACCGCGTGCGCCTGCGCCTGTGCCCTCCGGTTCAATAGAAATGAGGCCAGATGCAGCGAGGAATCATGGTTATCATCCTGGGCATCCACATCCCCACCTCGGTCCAGTAATAACCGCATGATCTCGTTATATCCACGCTTCGACGCGAGGTGTAGTGGCGTCTCGCCGTTGTTGTTCCGCACTTGGACGTCTGCACCACATTCAACAAGGAGCTTCGCGGCCTCGACTATCCCTCGGGATAATGCGAGATGCAGTGGAGTTGAGTGATTGTCATCCTGCGCGTCCACATCTGCACCTCGATCCAGTAATAACCGCAGGTTGCCGTCATATCCGCCCTTCGTCGCAAGATGTAGTGGCGTCTCGCCATTGTTGTTCCGCACTTGGACATTTGCACCATATTTAACGAGAAGCTCCGCGGCCTCGGCCCGGGCCAGCCATTGGGGTAATGCGAGATGCAGTGGAGTCGAGTGATTGTTATCCTGCACGTCCACATCCGCACCTCGGTCCAATAATAACCGCATGGTCTCGTGATACCTGCCCGACGACGCGAGGTGTAGTGGCGTCTCGCCATTGTTGTTCCGCACTTGGACATCTGCACCACATTCAACGAGGAGCTTCACGGCCTCGACCTTCCCTCGGGATGATGCGAGATGCAGTGGAGTCGAGTGATTGTTATCCTGCGCGTCCACATCCGCACCAAGGTCTAGTAATAGCCGCATGGTGTCGTGATATCCACCCTCCAACACGAGGTGTAGTGGCGTCTCGCCGCTGTTGTTCCGCACTTGGACATTTGCACCACATTCAACGAGGAGCTTCGCGGCCTCGACCATCCCTCGGGATGATGCGAGATGCAGTGGAGTCGAGTGATTGTCATCCTGCGCGTCCACATCCGCACCTCGGTCCAGTAATAACCGCATGATGTCGTGATATCCGCGCTTCAATGCAAGGTGCAGTGGCGTCTGGCCCTCGATGCCGCGAACGTCCACGACACAGTGCGCAAGTAGTAGCTTTGAGACCTCGGCGTGACCTTTGTCCACCGCAACATGTAATGCTGTACCGCAATCACCACCCTGGACGTTTACATCTTGTGGACGCCTCGAAAGGATATGTTGGACCAGGCCGTAGAATCCAAATTCCGCAACGTAATATAAGGGAACAGTTTTTAGTTCTGCCCAGAGTATTCTTCTGTCAAACTGGGTTTTGAGCGCCCAGAGCCATGCAGCAAAGTGTGGTTTCTCCGTGTCAAGAAGATAGTCGACCGCGTCTGGTATCTGCGTCAACACGTTCTCGAACTCCGCGTGGTTGTTGAAGTTTCCGGCAGCATACTCGGCTAGAGGGAAGCTCTCGATGGTCACCCTGCTGATAGAGTCGTCCAACTGAAACAGGACAGCAAGGCAAGCTTGCGCCATGATCGTGTGCGCGGGCTCGAGGCGAACATGATAATGCGAGGTATCCCCTTTTGCTTCGGCAAGACGTTTCGAGGTGAGAAATTCTTTAACAGAGAAGTGGGAAAACTGAACGAGTCGCTGAGAAGACGGTAGCCAGTCGTATTCTTGGACAACGACAATTAGGCTGGAGCATGCCAACAAAACGGCTTGTTCTTGATCCCCCCAGCGCGAGTCGACATTCAACTTCGGAATCTCCCCGGAGGTGAAGTCAACGGCGAGTACTTCTGCGAGTTCCCCAACACGAAGCGGGCGAGCTGCAACAGTGAGGCATTGCAATAGTCGATGTGCGTCATCTCTATTTTGCTCGGGGATTTCTCGTAGTATCCGTTCATAGGTCGCATCCAGCGTTTTGGGCAATTCGTCAAGGGTACGTCGCAAATTCCGCGCAAAACACTGCCGAAGAATTTCAACTTGACAATGAACCCAGCGAAACCTGTTTCACAGTATGAGACAATATTACAAGTAAGACAATGACGTCCCCACATTCCACCAGCTCTGCGTGAGAGTGTCGTGATGACCAACTCCTTGTCTTCTTCCCGCCATCCCCTCATGTTTAACTCTGGATCTGAGCAAACAACAGAGGTGACGTAATCGACAATATCTTTACTTTGTCCCTTTTGGTTGTGGATGGATAACGAGGTAGGCATCAAAGGCTCGAGAACAACCCGGATGTCTATCTCGTCCCTACTAGTGACACATAGTCGCAAATTCAGGTGCTTCAACTCGACGAGTTCCTTCACAAGATCCAGCACCTTTCGACGCAACGACGGTACTCCACGGGTGTTCGGAGATTCATCAAGGGCATCGACAACAAGAAAAATCGGGACTTGTCCTGCGATCGTGAGCATATCTTTGAGGCATTGTCTCAGCACGTCATCGCTGGGTTGCTCAGAACCATCATGGTGTGTCGAGTGTAAGCGGGAAAGAATGTCCAAGCAAGGTAGGGACTGCTCGCAGAGCTGGTGCAGGATGGACGAGAGTAAACCACGTGAATCCTGTTTTCCGGCGTCCTTAAAATCAAGGAAGAAGTAAGCCACATGTGCCGACCTAGTGTTGGCGATGCGTTTGATGTTCTGGATGATCGCAGAGCTGTTTGATATTCGATAGTATAAGCTATCCTGGTCAAAACGAGTTGGCGTGGGGGTGAGGCGTACCTAAGGACGCTCTTCCCGGAACCCGCTATCGGACGAGGGGTCTGTTAGAGAAAAGCGAAGGCACAGAGGAAGATAGAACATACGCTTCCCATGGACCCACAAGAGGGATCCGGATTTTTTCCACTCCGCGAATACGGGGCCTTCAATAAACCATTTTGCGGTGCCTTCGTGGTGGAGACTACATGCGGTATTGTAGTTGATAGATGGATCTGGTGGGGAGAGCCATTGTCTAAGCTCCTGTCGCAAGTCTTTTCCTGTAAGGATGTTTGAGCGTCGATAGCAAATGACGGACTTGTTCACGAACGGTTCTTATCGTCGACGTCGCCCGCTATCTGTTGAAGCATTGCTCCTGTTCTTTCCCCAACTGGACGCGAAAATTGTCACGTTGGCGTCGATGACTAGCTGAACACGATTCACGCACCGACAAGACTTTGATGGGTAGTCTTCAGAATTTGCGCAACCGCCATCCGAACCTCGTCTTGCGTCAGTTTGTCCAGCCGACCCAGTGCATCCTCAATATCAGTCTTTCCTATAAGCTTCTTCACAAACTTTTCTGAAAAGGAGTAAGCTACGAAGTTAGGTCTCCCGAGAGGGACAACTCACTCCCTCTGCCCTCCTTAATATCCCTCGTCGCGATCGCAAGGATCGAAAGCACCTCAGCCATGATCTTCACAATCACGTCTGTCATTTCGTCACTCAGCGGGACATGGATGTAGGTGTCGAGGCGTCCGAGGAAGGTTTCCACTCGTCTAAATACGTCAACGAGTGCGTCCTGGCTAGCGGCAACATCTTTAGCCGCCTGAGAGACTTGGTCGTCAAAATTCTCCGCGACGAAGAATCGAGATACTCACTAAGAGGAGGACGCCAACTCCAGCGAAGATCACTTTCCCGGGTGAGAATATCTGTAAAATAGAATCAGAGGGCCATTCCTGAACGAGTCTTGTTGGGCTTCTTGTGACATACCAGGCCCACACCCTCGCCAAGAGTGGCAGAAAACGCATATAGAACATTCACGATTGGGTTGAGCCATTTCGACAGACTGTCATCGCTGCTGCCAGGTTGATTGAACCCGAGATTGGGGTCTCGAAGCTTGTTGAGGATTTCTTCGGGAGAGTTGCAGACGTTAAGGGCACGAAATAATGGAAGTGAGAGGAGATTTTTCTCGGTCTTCTTCGTGTACGCCTTCAAGGCCTTATCGAAAATGGATCGAAGACGCTCGGATGGGTCGGTTGTAGAGGGTGTTCGGGGCATAGTGGGTTGTAGTGGGAGGATAGCAGGGAACGAAGGAAAGTCCTACACTGGCCTCATGGACTAGGACAGCGCCTCGTTCGAGAAAGCTCGGATGTTAGCGAATTCTGCCAAGTTACGGGAACTCGGCGTATCCGCTCTCAGACAGGTACCACCGACACAGCTGACACGAGACCAATCCTGTCAATGCCATGCATGGAAGATGCTGAGCATGCTATCCACATACAGTATTCTAACGAGCACACACAGGCTGTGCCAGGCTGGAACAGCGTTTGAGGCGACTGCATACGGAGCGTCCCTTGCGCCCGATGCGCTCCGAACGTTCGAAATGACCGAGTCTGACCGCGGCAGACACACAGACAAAGAGATATCGCCGTCCCGTGGGCCATAGTCAGATCCCGTCATCAGCCGGGATATGAGGATAGGGCAGAGGATCATCATACACTTGATCGAAGAGCACGTGTTCAACAAGGGGCCTGATCTGCCCCTTCGCCTTCCCCCTAATTCCGTTCTCACTCAATCTAATTGAGATGGCGAGTACCTTCGGTTCCTTTTCCCGGCATATCGAGGATGGCGCAAGCACTGGTGGACAAAGGACCTTCGCGAAGTGTTTCGATCGAAAGCGTCTCACCACGTGTTCACTCAAAGCCATCCGGTGATTGTTCTTCGCAGATAAGCAGTCCCAGAAGTCACGTGACTTGGCTTTGTTTCTTGGTTTAGATACACGGACAAGGTTTGACTGGATATCGTGAGAGATATGGAAGTTCCTGAGCACGACTAGTAGTGGTTCTCAGGATCAGCAGAGTTAGACTCACTGGCACCTGCACCTCGCCTGTGCTTCAGAATGGAAATTAGGTAACTTAGATTGGGGTTATTGCGTCACATTTGCGTGATATCACTGATTTATGGTAACTTGCTCGATAGCAGACAATCTATCGGGTTCCCCCGATCACGATCACTGGCACGGGAAGCACAGACCATAGGGTACCCTATGTACCATTGTCTTTCCCCCCATTGACTCTTCACATCTCAAACTTCACGAGACCCATTCTGGAATGCGCATATATGTGGTGAAGTGAGAAAGCAGAGTGAATTCCATGTGGCGTCGTATTGGGTGGGATCCAGCTTGCACAAGAATTTCCTGACTTTGCATTCGACTCCCATTATGACTACCATCATCTCCGAGGACGAATTGTTCACCTACGCGGAGCGTGCGAAAGAGAAAGTTGTTGTCCTTCCGGGTACGTAACACCTCGCTACGTATACACGTTCGACTCGGAGAAGCGAGAGATAGAACCGTCATGTAGGAGGCGCGAACGGTATCGGGAAGGAAGTGGCTTTGGCTTTTCGAGACACGGGTAAGCCGTATAGCTATTATTGTTGTCTCGGAACACCTGAGTAGAATCCTATTCCCATTCAACGCAGTGCCAAGGTGGTAATTGGAGATTTGGATGTGGTGGGTGCGGAGGCTGTGGTCGCTTGTATCACTAAGGATGGCGGGTGCGTAAAAGTTCCGACGCGAACATCTAGGACATTTTACCTCTCGCCGCAGAGAAGCCGCGTCTATCAAATGCAACGTCGTCGGTTGGCACGATCAGGTCGCTCTTTTCGAGTTTGCATTTGAGCACTATGGCGCTGTTGACATCGTGGTCCGTAATTCTTCGTACTGCTCTATGTCTCCAGCGCAGATATTAAAATCGTCCCTTAGATTCCAAACGCAGGCATCACGGAGAAGGAACATGACGTCTGCAGCGGTCACTTAGCTATGGTGGATGGCAAGCCTGTCGCACCCAAGCTTGTGACCCAAGAAGTCAATGTGATAGGTATTTTCTACTGTAAGTAGCGGCCACTACCTGCCCCATCGTATGCACGGTGGTGCTCACATTATGGTGACCACTTGGTAGCTGACCACCTCGGGATGCACTGTGTCATGCGCAATCGCACACCTGGCTCGTGGAAGGTAATCGTCATGATCGGCTCGGTAGGTGTGTACTTGCACTATCGCGCCGAACATCGGAGCAACCAACCCATACTTTGCAGCGTCCTGGACGGGCCTCCCTATGGCGCCACAATATACCGCATCGAAGCACGCAGTGCTGGGTCTGATGCGCACTCTGTGCCCCATCGTCGCAAAGGACAACATCCGGATCACCGTCATCCACCCGTGGTTCGCAGGTAACCCCTCTCCCCCAACCTCCTCCCGTACCTGCGCGCGGCGCGCAGACTAGCGCCGTATTTCTGAAGGCACATCGACCCTTGGGCTCCCCGTGAAACTATTACTCGCTGGCCTCCCGATGACACCCGTCCCGCGTATCGCGGGCGCGGTTTTCCGCGCGGCGATGGGCCCGGATGTCACGACGAATGGTTGCCCATGGGTGCTACCGGACGACTGGCTGGTGATCCATGTAGAGAAGGAGGCGCTAAGAGCGGGGGTGTACGAGATGCTGGACGCGCGCATCCGCCGCAGCACCAGGTGGGTCCTTACCTTACTCGCGCGCGGATGGTGAGATGTTGATGATGTCGGTGGTGATAAGTTGGGGCTACGCGCAGCTTCCTCAGGACTGGGTTCGATTTGCCTGGGGACTTGGGACCTATCTTCCGTTCCGTGCTATCGGTCGTCTTTCCTGCTACCAGTCGGAGTCGCATTGTCCAGGGGCCTGATTTTCTGAAATTTGATCATCCTCCCATTCGTTTCCATTCCCGGATGCATCATACATGTAGTATCCGAACCAAAGAATTTACCATGCTCGACATTCCATAATTTACTCAGATACCCCACATCTCAGAGGTATCTCGAAGCCATACCCTACAGATACAGTACACTCGTTAATACTAGTGCCTGTCCTGGCTGTGCCACCTTTGGCGCCGCACGTTTGTAGTCATCTTAGCCCCTGCTTAAGGTCGCCATCGCTCCAAGCGCCGACTTGCTAATAATTGCACTCCCGAATGTCCCACGTCAATTCGTATTCGTATTCGTAGATTGTTGGCAAAGGCAGCATGAGGTTCGCCCTCCAGCAGCGTAGACTCGGACGCGTATGAATTCGGGACTCGGAACAAGAGTTGGAACGTTTGCGTCACCCAGGTGACATAACTAACCTTCTCGGGTGTTTTTCAGTCAGCCAGCGACTACGAATAACCCGATGGTGGGGCATGAGCTGTGCTTATCTGCTCTAAGGTAGTACCTAACAAGCCAGAGCCATTAGTACATGCTATCACGAAGTTCAAAGCCCGCGTGTAGTGGGACATACTATATATTACAAATACCATTCTTCCTCCACTTTCCCACATCACGTATATCCGCCTACCGGGAATAATCAATAAATACCCCACTTTGTCATCAGTCCCTCACGCGGGTGGAACTATTGGCGAGATGTGACTATAATTATGTCCATCTCTGGTATCTGCCAGTGGTTCCATCGTTCGCCTGAGACTTCCTCTCGCGTCTCGCATTCCTCGTCGCTAAGTCCTGATATTGGACCTCAGATCGTACACGTCATGAGGCTGAAGCGAGTGCTGCAACAGAGCCCGATAAGTGGTCGACAGTCCCGCACACCAGATATCGTATGCGCTGAACCGTCCATCGTGGTATCTGCCCTTAAGTACAGCGGGAAAGAGAACTCCGGGTTGATTAGAGGCAATGGCGAAGACCATTCGGATCACCGGCAGCGGGAAGTCCCCATCATAAAACAGGACGATATGGGATGGATCAATGCCGTCAAACAGCGTCTTGTCGATCTGGTGCTGCAAGTTTTGTTTTTCTTGACTCATGTCTACGGTCTACCACCTGCGCATTGTGCCGCTGCTCACCTGTCTGCCGTAAACCGCGGCGAGTCCCGATGTGGTTCCCCTGGTCCCGCCGCTCTCTTTGCGCGTTCTCTTATAGAGCATCCTTGACATTTTGGGGCCATTACGACCTTCCATTTCATCGCGCTTAGACGTGCGCGAAAGTTATCCGCAGCAGGTACGCACCTTCCCCACGCATGCGACGTCGTTCTACTCGATCTCAGGGAAGGAGGGACACAGTAACACGTACGCTCTTCTGGTGGTACATAATCCTTGGTAGCCACAGCTGAAGGGGAGAACCTGTTTTGTACCTCAAGGGACTCATTAAGACCTATGAAGCGTGCAGACCAGTTAGAAACATCGCTGCTGGTCTCGACACTGGATGTGTTCTGCAAGCAGCTCTGAGGGGAACAAGAACAGAGCACGGAGTCAAGTTAGATGGTACGATGGAGATAAGCGTGGGAAGAATGATATATGCGTTCGCGGGAAGCGCGGGGGTGATACGTGGTGACCAGGAGGAGAGGCGTGATATGGTAGGCGAAGGCAATATGTCGAGAGGTCTGTCATTTGGAGTAGTCACGGAGTAGTCACGAAATAACCTTTCCTTAGCCAGATCAGACCGGGCTTTAGAAGAGTGAGAGGAACACATCAGAAATGCAAGATCTGTCCTGGATACTCCATGGTGTCAATCCATCCACCTCCGTCTCCCCGAGTTTGTCAATTCACGTGTGGTATAGTGCGCCAATGATATCTTGGAAATTGATGACGGTATGGCGAGGGCATACTTCGTTGACGAGCTCGGGTATGACAGCGGGTGCAAGGTTCTCCATCAACTGGGCCTAGGTTGGAGAACATAAAGATACGCACGCATATACGTTAGAAAATGGGGTCACAAGAGAGTGCATTTATGACGTGCGGGTGGAATCGGCTTGTCGTTAAAGCAGGAAAGGTCACTGGACACTGTCTCGTCCCAAGTAAAATGCTCAAACATATAGCTGCAGAAAAAGTGTGGGAATGCGTGCGCAGGGAGGGATAAGCGCCAGGTTAGACGGGAACGAAGCAGAGATGATGATTGGAGGGCGTATGTTCGTTTGGCGAGGCGGGCTTCGAACCGCGACTTGTACAACATCTTGTGTCTCATCCTTGGCATTATCTCATGACAACTTGGCGCGGGGTTGTGGAAGCGTGCATGGAAACCCTTCTAGCATTTGAGGGTAGAATAATGGCGAAGCACCTGCTTCTCTCGCCTGTGCCCATCACGGCTGGTGGTGATCTTGCATGTTGTTCAAGGGTGGGCGGGAGAGCAACCCTCAAGGGGGATTTCAGCCCTTGAGCGCTTTTATCGGGCCGATAGTAGCACCCGGATCAATCACAGGCGGGACATTCGAATCTGCCGTCTCCAGGGGCGCAGCCTATACATGAAGGTCTTTCTCATTCTCGCCTGCCGCTTTTGAAAGCGATGGGAGCGAAGACGCTACCGAGGGCTTGTCCGATGCGGACTGTTGCGAAGGGTTTGTTGTCACGGTGTTGTGACAACACCTTCCTGTGGTGAGAACACCAGAGCTGGCAGCATAGATGGTAAAGAAGGGGTGGACGGAAGAGAGGCGGAAATGGGAGCAGACGGTGTCGCAAACTCTGGGGAGCGACCTGAGTACAACAAGGAAAGTGCTTAGATCAGCTAGCTAAACAAAAATTGCTCCACGGAACGCGCCTTAGGTGTCGCGTGTACGCTCTTGATGAGCTTCGCGCGCTCACTGTAGCTCTCGCAGTCGAGTGCCGAGTCCGGATTCGAATATCTTGGTGGCGAACTAACCTGGGCCTGCCAACGTGAGATGAGCACAGGCGGACATTAGAAGCAGCCTCCTTGGTATGGTGTGTCGACAGGAAACCCGCGTCGACTCGGCGGGTTTGTTCGAGGTATCTGCGCGGAGACACACCTGGACCCTCGATAGTACCCACAACATCTAATACACACTCCTCGCTCAGCTGAACGCGAATGCCTTCCGGAGGACTCGTCTTGAGCTCTTTCAGCTCGCGCAAAAGACGGCGTAGCAGGGTAACGGATAGACTGTAATATTTTGATAAAGGTCAGAAACAGCACCGACGAATAAGTGGGGAGGAAGTGCTCACCATGATTGGCAGCCGGTGAAATCTGAGAAGGCAGAGGGAAGAAAGTTCAAGCTTCGAAAACTGAACCGCGGCTGGAACCAGATGCGCCTTTGATTTCCCATCTACTACTGTAGCACGTGCTCGCGTGGCTCGAATCTGCTCACCCAACGCCCACTTAACAAAGACCCCCTCCTGACATGCTTGTATTGCGAATGATACATGTGTTCGTGCGCAAGTGTGGTGGTGATGAGTGGTGACCACTGGCAGGAAAAGTGATTCAGGATTGGTGATGTTCTTTGGACAAGAAGGGACAGAAATGATGTGATGACGATTGGAGCCCATGCCAGTGACTCAGACATGGCCGCATGATCAACCCCGAGATTTGTATGAGCTTCGTGGTCGACCGCTTCCATTCACCGTTGGACTCCAGCTTGGATGCTGATGTTCGAAAGCGCTTTTCTGTGCCCGTAAACGCGGTATATAAGTTCATTCGTCTCCAGCTCCCGGTTGTAGTCCAACGGACTCCAACCCCCTCCCCTCCCTTGTCACTTGCGCATCTATGCGGTGCTCCGTCTTCCTTGCTGTCCTAGGTGCAGGGCACGTCCTGGCCATGGCTTCATCCTTGCCCTCATTTCCTTTACCTTTGCACAAGTCCCCAGCTCTATCGTCTTCCTCATCATCTCACCCACCGCCGGGCATACCATCGTTTCCATCCTCTCCTTTGTCCCGCACACCGTCTTCACATCTGTCAATTCCATCCACCGTACCGACTTCCAGCTCATCTCCCTCTGGAAATCGGGTCTCGTCCTCGATCACTTCCTCCCAAGGCTCTCTTCCCTCGACTTCTCTGACATCTATGACTAATACCGCTCTCACTCAACCCTTGCCACCTGGCATCCCTGTTACTCCGTATACCTTTGTGCCCTTCCCATCACCATCACCAGAGCCTCCTATTCTAGGTGTGTATCCCTTGGCCTCACCTATGAGTCCCCCACCATTCGAGAACCCTGAGATCGTTCCCTATTTTGCCCAGGCGTGGGCATACGCCCACAAAAAGGCAAGGCTGGTATCTCGATCTCCTTATTAAAACCTTTCCCTTGTTGTGCCATATCTTACGATTGTTGCGAACCGCACTACTCCCGGGTGCGACCTACCGAATGGAGGCGATAGCGGAGTCATGCACCTATCCTTGATCGATCTATGTCCACGTCTCTCTTCTGTTCACAGGTAGTCACCTGACTCCCACCTTTTGCGTGGCTAATCATATCATTGACGTGGTTTATCTTACGTTCAGGTTGCCACTTTTACGCTCGAGCAAAAGGTCAATACTTCCACAGGTGTGAGCTGGGAAGGTGGCCTCTGCGTCGGAAATACACCTCCTGTTGGTGACTTCCCTGGTCTCTGTTTTGGGGACTCGCCTCTCGGGGCGCGTTTTGCGGATTTCGCAACCTCTTTCCCCGCGGCCATCAACGCTGCGTCTACGTGAGCTTTCCGCACCCATCTTCTGCTTTGTTACTATTCCGAGCTGACTGGACAAATCGCAGATAGAAGCGTTCGTTACTCCGTGCGCGTGGCGTCGCCGTGGGTGAAGAGCATGTGAGCAAGGGGGTCAACATTGTCCTCGACTCAATGATGAATATGGGCCGCATTGTCCAGGGCGGGCGCAACTGGGAAGGCTTCGGCGCCGATCCGTTCTTGTCGGGCGTTGGGGCGTGCGAGACTATCCTCGGTTTAGAGTCCGTGGGTGTCCAGGCGTGCGCGAAGCACTTCACCAACAAGTAAGCGATTCCCCGCAAGTGTGAAGCTATACACTTTTGATAGCTGGCAACGTGGCATAGTGGGCAGGAAAACGAGCGCATGCAGTCGAGCTCGAATGTCGATGACCGGACGCAGCACGAGATCTACGTCGCCTCGTTCTTGCGCAGCGTCATGGCAGGTGCTGCCTCCGTCATGTATTCATACACCTCGTCAACGGGATCTGCACCTACCAGACCAACAATACGTTAAACGGCATCCTCAAGGACGAGTTTGGCTTCCAGGGTTTCGTGATGTCGGACTGGTCCGCGCAGCATTCTACGATCAGCGCGATGACCGGGCTGGACATGTCCATGCCGGGCGACATCACGTTTTCAACTCTGGCACGTCGTACTTTGGCGCGAACCTCACCGCGTACGTGCGGAATGGGACCATCCCCGAGGCGCGCGTGGACTACATGGCGACGCGCATCCTCGCGTCGTGGTATTTACTCGGCCAAGACTCGCCCGAGTATCCCAAGACGAACTTCAACGCGTTCCACCCGCGCGACGAGGCCACGAACGAGCACGTCGATGTGCAGGGGGACCACGGAAAGCTCGTGTGCGAGATCGGCGCGGCGAGCACGGTACTGCCGAAGAACGTGAACGGCGCGCTCCCGCTCAACAAGCCGCGCACTCTCGTGGCGATCGGATCTGATGCGGGCCCCGGGCATATTGCGGGACCGAACGAGTTCAGCGACCAAGGCGGCGTCGATGGGATTTTGGCCATGGGGTGGGGATCCGGGTGAGCGTCTCCTTAGAGTGTTAACCGCGGGACTTGGTGTCGTCGCTCATCTTGCGGGTTCCTGGCTGTGGAGAACCGCGTGGTTCACTTATCTGATTTCGGTGCGTGGTTCGGCTCGTGGCGACGGGGCTGCGCTACGAATGGGTCCGACGGCCGTATGAGGCGCTGCAGGCGCGCGCGCGGAAGGACCACACGTCCTTCTCTTGGTACTTTGACGACTCGAATCTCGTCGCTGCCGCCGACGCCGCCGTGCAGAAGGAAGTCGCGATCGTGTTCTTGCAGTCCGACTCAGGCGAGGGCTACATCGTGGATGGCAACGCAGGCGACAGGTGAGCAACCCCGCCCTCGCGACTCTCCGCTATTTTGAAATCCCTGCGCGCGCGTCGCACAGGAAGAACCTCACGGCATGGCACAGCGGCGACGCGCTGGTCGAGGCGGTCGCGGCGACAAACAACAACACGATCGTCGTCGTGCATTCGGTCGGCCCCATCATCGTCGAGCCATGGGTCGATCATCCGAACGTGACTGCGGTCGTCTGGGCCGGCCTCGGGGGAACCGAGACGGGCAACGCACTCGTGGACGTGTTGTATGGCGACGTGAACCCGAGCGGGCGCTTGCCGTACACCATCGCCAAGTCTCCGAGCGACTATCCCGCCC
>QLOS01002398.1:5010-41439 GCA_003313725.1 Russula sp. MG48 | reverse complement strand
CCTCCTGGCGGTGGTGGTGGATGGATGGGCGGCGGCGGCGGCGGTGCTGGCGGCGGTGCGGAGAGCGGGCAATTCCATCAGCAGTATATGGACGGATCGGCTGGGATGTGGGATGGTACTGGCGCTGTCAATGGGACGGGGGACGAGGCTGCGATGGCGGGCGTTGGCGATGGTATGGGCGGCTTGCAGAATATGGGGAATATGCCTATGGGGAACATGGGTATGGGTGGTATGGGGATGGGGATGGGAGGCATGGGCATGGGTCAACAAGGCGGCTTGGGGATGGGCCAGCCGGGACAGTGGAATGCCGGAGGATTTGAGGGCTACTAACGCATCTATGTTGGCATCAGACTACTTTGTCCAAACTCTCGTATATTGTCTAATCGACAAGCGTGGCATTATCTGTGACTATAACATAACAAGTGGGCGCATCTCTATAGCTCGTCATGGCTACGGAAGGGCTCCTGCTCATCATCCTCGCTAGGACCATACCCACCAGGGCCTGCACCCTCATAGAGCTTGCTGGTGATTGGGTTAACGGTAGCCTGCACTTCTGCCAGCTTCTCCTCGAGCTCCTCCGCAGAGGCAGTTTGGCCCTCCGATTCGATCCACTCAGTAGTCTCCTTCGTGAGCGCGAGTAGTGTCTTGCGGTCATCGTCATTGATCTTACCACCGAGGCCATCCTGGTCGCCGATCTGCGTCTTGAGACCGTAGACAAAGGTGGAGAGGGAATTAAGCGCCTCAATGCGCTTCCGTGCGGACTCATCCTCGGCCGCGAACTCTTCAGCTTCCCGAATCATACGATCGATGTCATCTTTCGAAAGACGACCCTTCTCGTTGGTGATAGTGATGGACTCTGACTTGCCACTACGCATGGCGACTAAGTATCGAGTTTAGAACAACCAAACGAACAACTCACGTTCCCTTGTCGGCAGCCGATATCTTCATGATACCGTTCGTGTCGACTTCAAAGGTAACTTCGATTTGGGGAACACCACGAGGTGCTGGCGGGATGCCGGACAGCTCAAACTTGCCCAAGAGATTGTTGTCCTTGGTTAACGAGCGCTCGCCCTCGTAGACTTGGATCAAGACAGTAGGCTGGTTATCCGCAGCGGTGGAGAAGCTGAAGACAGTGTTATGAAATCACATGGGCAGAAAGAGGAAAGGGACTACACACATTTGGGACTTGCGAGTGGGGATAACAGTGTTACGAGGGATGAGCTTGGTGAAGACACCACCAGTGGTCTCGATGCCAAGGGTAAGAGCGGCAACGTCGACGAGGACAATATCCTCAGTGCCTTCCTCCCCAGAGAGGATACCACCTTGAACCGCGGCACCGTATGCAACAGCCTCGTCGGGGTTGATACCCTTGGAGGGCTCCCTACCACCAAAGAACTCTTTAAGGAGCTGCTGGACCTTGGGGATACGTGTGGAACCTCCAACGAGTACGACCTTGTATAATAGTTTAAAAAAAATGTCGCGAGTCACTAAGCAAGTAAACTCACCTCATCGATGTCTTCCTTTTTCACGCCTGCATCCTTGAGGACCTGCTCGACGGGCTTCATGGTCTTACGGAAGAGGTCGAGGTTAAGCTCCTCAAACTTGGCCCGCGTGAGCGTCTCGGAAAAGTCTTTCCCATCTTCGAACGACTCGATCTCAAGACGGGTGGACTGTTGGGAGGAAAGGGTGCGCTTCGCCTTTTCTACTTCGCGCTTGAGCTTGCCCAACGCACGAAGATTGGTCGAGACGTCAGTGCCGGTCTTCTTCTTGTACTGCTTGACAAAGTATTCAATGACGCGGTTATCAAAGTCCTCACCACCGAGGTGGGTATCACCGGCAGTTGCCAAGACCTCGAATACACCATCGTCGATCGAGAGAAGAGAAACATCGAATGTACCACCTCCGAGGTCGTAAACGATGATGCGGGACTCGGACTTGGACTTTTTGTCAAGGCCATAGGCGATGGCAGCGGCCGTGGGTTCGTTGATGATGCGAAGAATCTGCAGGCCGGCGATGGTTCCAGCGTCCTTGGTTGCCTGACGCTGAGCGTCGTTGAAGTCTACAATGACAATAAAGTGAGGAGAGTATTCAACAGGACAATTTGAGAGGAAACGCACAGGCGGGAACTGTGACAACGGCGTGGGTAACCTTGTGTCCAAGGTAAGCCTCAGCTGTCTCCTTCATCTTGCCAAGGATCATTGCAGAAATTTCCTCTGGGGTCTGGGAGGAAAAGTTAGCAACAATTAAGGAAGGGGAGGGCAGATCAAAGCTTACAAAATCGCGCGACTCGCTGCGATATTGGACTTGTACAGTAGGCTTTCCACTCTTTTCGAGGACCTTGAACGGCCTATATAAACACTCAGCGTCAAGCAGACGCGGGCAGAGGGACAGAAAGGAGGACTGACCAATGCTTAATGTCGCGCTGCAAGTCTGGCTCCTCGATCTTGCGACCAATGAGACGCTTCGCGTCAAAGACCGTATTGGTGGGGTTTGAGTGGAATGCATTTTTCGCGGAGTCACCGATCCTAGATACGGAGTATTTAGACGCGAGGGTAGAGGAAGAAAGGAAAAATACACACAGTCGTTCCTCGTCTGTGAAGGCTACCCAGGAAGGCGTGATTCGATGACCTTGATCGTTTGCGATAATCTCAACACGACCGCCGCGTTGCACACTGGGAGAGAAAGGCGTCAATAAGTGGCCATACATATCTATCGCTTTGAGCAGACAACATACGCAACACAAGAATAACTAATAGCCAAGAGCGATGGGGGTTAGTATGACACGTATGATGGAGGGCAGAGACGCGTACGTTGTTCCCAAGTCTTTAAAAAAACAAAGCAGAATGAGAAGGGGGGAAAAGAGGAGGTTGAGATTTGACACGTACCAATACCAATTACGGTGCCATATTCAGACTTTTTATCCTCTGCGGAAACAGCAGGTGGACATAGAAGGATGAGAGCGAGGAAGAGGAAGAAAGCGAAAGACAACCCGGAGAGGAGACGGGTGGTGTGCGTCCTTGTTGGACGAGACATGATTGAGGAGGGGAGAAAAGGGTTGAGAATTGAGAGGTGATACTCGGTCCCGCCTTTTTTTTAACAACAATTTAAGGGCCACGTAGCCACATTCAGCCACGTCACATTTCTCACACACACTCACCCTTATGTAATCAGACCTTGGTATATTAGACACCACCACCGTATTATAAAAAAGGTCCTCTGTCGTGGTAATAAGGATACAAAGTCGTAACAAAAAAAACAATTGCAGTTCATCACGGTCATAATCGGTCATTAATCAGCGTTGCGAAAACGGCGCGGGCGACTTGGCCTTAGCCGCCTTGCCGCCTAGTACCAATGGGGGGGGCGCTCGGGAGGACGACGAACGAATCGCGCAGTCCCGCGGAGCCGCCTCTCCGCACTTGATGTGCGCGCGCAGCCCGCAGTCGTCGCACTCCAGCACCGCCTTCCGCCCCAGCCGCTTCGCACAAATGTCGCACTTGGCGCCCCCACCGCCGCGCGGCAAGAGTCCGCTCGCGAAGAAAAACTCGAGCGCGCTCCACCCCTGAGCCGCCGACCCCGACCCTGTGGCAGCGCCGGTGGCGTGCGCGCCCGGCGGCGACGTGAAGCGCTTCGCGCTCGTCCCGGGTTTGATCAGCGTGAAGCGGTGCACGGGGACTAGGAGATGCGAGCCGCCCTCGGTGGCCGCTGCGATCGAAGCTGCTTCCTCCGAAGAAGCCGTGTAGTAGGACGCTACTGACACGGCGGACCGACGGGACGTCGATTCCGGCGGTTCGGGCTCCGCGGGGAGGGGGCGATCTGGGGGCGGGGGGTGGTGTTGTTCGATCGGCGATGCGCGGACGGTGAGGATGGAGGAGAGAGGTGGGAGGGTCGAGGAGGTCGCTTGCGGATTGTGTACGCGAATCACGGTGGTGCTGTAGTCGGAATATGTGCTTTGCGTCCCAAGCAGAGGCTGCTGCGATTCGGCCGAGCCGTTGGCTGGATTTCCATCAGCATACGGGGCGCCAGAGTGGAGGAGGGGGGGGGAGGGAATATGCGTACCAAAGATTCTCGACGCCAAAGGGACGCCATTCTCAACGACGGTGACGCTCTCAAGCCTGCTCACCGCGTCACTCAGCTCGTCGTCCGAATCCTCCTCACTCGCGTCCGGCTCGGGGCTCGTACTCAACCGAATGCTCCCGCCG
Organism: Russula sp. MG48; assembly: GCA_003313725.1. NCBI lineage: Eukaryota > Fungi > Basidiomycota > Agaricomycetes > Russulales > Russulaceae > Russula > Russula sp. MG48. The sequence goes on along the minus strand of QLOS01002398.1, from coordinate 37,240 downwards.
ATTCCCTGGCCGAAGCTCGGGATACGTGGGACGGGGGCATGACGTCGGTGGCCCGTCATGAACTTGATGCTCCCGGTGTGCAGCTCCGTTTCTTCCGGGCGCGCCAAGACTTCTGCCTCGATGGCGCGGAGACGGTCCAAGATGACTCGCGTGGTGGGTCGCGCGGCGGGATCCTCGGCAATGCACTCGATTGCGAGCTGAGCGAATTCGGGCGGACAGCCCGGGCTGGCAAGTTTGCGCACCTCCTCGGCGTCGACGGCAAAAGAAGGTGCAGAGCGGGCAAAGTGATCGTCGTCCGCGAGGCGGCGCGCAGCGATTTCCGCGAGTATGACGCCGAGAGAGAAGATGTCGGTCGGAAGGTCAAACTCGCGGCCCAGGAGGATTTCGGGGGACATGTATGCGTCCGTGCCGCAAAAGGTCAGACGACGGGACTCTTCCTTGTTGCGAGCGGCGATGCGGGCAAATCCGAAGTCGGTGATCTTGAGACGACCGTTCGCGGTGACGAGTAGATTCTCACCCTTGATGTCACGGTGGATGCATTTACGGGCGTGGAGGTAGGCGAGGGCACGTGCAATATCCGTCGCAAATGAAAGTCGGAGGCGCCAGGGCAGCGGCTTAGATTTGTCATGGATGTATTGGCGGAGGTTACCTGCGCATAGGAGTAAAGTGGTGGGGCATGCGGGGAAAAAAAATAAAAATAGTACCATTTTCGATGAATTCTGAAATGATAAAGATGCGGCCATCAGGTTCGGGGGCCCGAGAGAGACCGAGGTAGAGGACGACGTTGGGGTGTCGAGACTCCCTATAAAGTGCATTTTCAGATGCAAGATAGGGTAGGAGGGAGATGCATAAGTTACTTGAGAAGGCGCCACTCTCTCTCAAAGTACTTGGCCACATCGTACTCGGTAGAGGGAAGTACCTCTTTGATAGCAACATCAATGCCAAGATACGATCCTACAAGGGACCAGTAAGCGAGGGTAACTTTGCGAGGAGTGATCCGCACCCTTGTATACATTCCCGAAGGAACCTGAACCCAGCTTTGACCAGCCACCTTTGATGTCCTGTACCATTAATTAATATTGTGAATAAATTCGATCGGTGGTGGGACGTACGTCGAAGGGTATAACGTCAAATGGATCACCCATGACTAGTCGGTTGCAAACTGCCCCAGTCCTGCCAGTGCCCTGTTTGCGGCGGTCGGCGGTCACTGGCAGACGCCCGGGATCGGGATGACTCCCAAGTAGGATGTCACACCGCTGATAGTGTGACGGTCACTTCCCGCTCCCGCTCCGCTACGATGGCAAAGCGTGTTGAACGACAACCCGAGGACGTGTGTAACACTCGCCTGCTCTAACTCTCCCTTTTTTACACTTCATTTGCTAGAGCAGTGTCCACCGCGCAAAAAGCCTCGCTTCCCACGACCTGATGGTTTCGCGCTCCAGCCGAGAGCCTCCGCTCATCCGCCTCAATCATGTCGACAGGTCCCTAATTTCCGCTCAGACTTCACACCTTCACATGGTGGCAGCCGGAACCCACCACCTGGGCCATCCGTGCAGAAGCAGACACCAAGAACGCGACCTCTGCAAGCCGTCAATCTAGAGAGCCTGGTACTCGACGATCGCACTCGTGCAATCACTCCACGAGTCGCGTTTATCCCGGATGAGAATGCCTCAACTATAGCCTCTAAACGCGTCATTCCACCTCCGAATTTTCCCCTGCCAGCCGTGCCTTTAACAAAAGTCATGGAACCTCCAAGATTCCAAGGTCCACCTCAGCGACCATCTACACCACCAAAGTGTCTCGGCGCACCCGATTTGACCAGGTTTCTGTCCCCGTCGCGCGACCCCCCACGCCCATCCAAGCCCATCTCTAGGACGCGTATCGCGCTCGCAACAGATTTGTGGACAGAGGGCGGAAGGGCGGATTTACTCGGATTGGCCTTGGAACAGCATGGCGTCCAGCATGCGACACCGATGGAGAAAGCGGTTCGAAGAGGGCTGCAAGTGAGCCCCCGCAAGGTTGGTATTGACAAAGAGATTCGATACGTGAGGTCAGTAGTCCGTTCCGAAGGCCCAAAGCAGTAATCACAACGTCTCAATTTTTTGACAGAGGGGGACTGGCAGAGAAGGCGTCACAAGCCATCGGAAAGAAGAATACCGCGCTCTCCCTCTGGCGGAAAAGCATCCCCTTGCCAGATTCGGCACGTATGCTTCTGCAGATAGAGCAAATTCTAAGCGCACCCAAGCTCCCTCCTCAACGAGGAGGGGTGGGCATGCTGCTATGTCTAGCACGTTGCCGGACCAGCAGGGACGATGCATCGCTGCTGATTTTGTTCTCTGTCCCGCCACATGATGCGAAAAGCGTCCCGATCACAGCTTTTGGAGTCGGACGGGGCGTAGCGATGTGGGAACCCTTGCTTGAAGTTGATATCTCTGGAATGGCGTCACGAGTGTACCTTTGTTCGCGATTTGTATTGCTATGATGTATTGTATCGTAGATCGTGTAATGGCTTAAATGAAGGAGAGATGTACGTACTTGTGTGTTGCAGTGCTTTGCGATCCCCATCTGTGCACGCGATAAGATTTGGGCATTACTTCCCAAGTCGGGCCTTTGTGGATGTTCCTCTGACTCTGTCTGGGCTCAGGTACTTTACATCTCCACTTGATCTTTTCACATCCAACTTACCCAAAAATTTGTGCGAGTGCGAGTAGGTCATCTCTTGATTTTTTGAGTGGTGGTCTGTACTCACACGGCTATCGAGCGTCACTTTTGGCTCTCGGCGCTGTCTCTCTCCAGTCCAGTGTGCTCCTCACCCTGAATCGGTACCTTGCATGGTATGTCCCCCCAAGAGGTCGAGACTTCATTTCGCCCTCGCGGACGATCCAATACCAACAGTTTTGCCAACTTTCCATGGCGTCGCAACCGTAATGAGGCCCCACCCGCCACCACTCCAGCTGCCCCCGACCCCACCCTCTCCGTCGACGAACTCATAAACGCACTGTCCCCACCCGCTGTCCCCTCGCTCGTCGCCGCGCGCGCACTCTCTGCTGCCCTCCCGAATGCGTCGACCGTCCAGCTCTTCTCTCTCACGCCGATCCTGGCCTCGTTCTGCACCGCCGACGCACCGGCGTCCCTCCGCGCCGCAGGCTACGACATCCTCACGGCGTTTCTCGAGCGCACCCCCGCGCCGGTGCTCAGGGCCTCCGAGCGAATCGCGCTGTTTTCCCTCTTCCCCGTCCGCGGACAGAACGCGTGGCACCCCGACGTGTGGGAGGCCCGCTTCCGCGCGTTCACCGCATTTACGCGGGGCGGCGCGGAGATTGCGGGCGTCGAGCCCCAGCTGCTGGAGATGCTGCAGACGTGGATCGACGCAGCCTTCGCCGGCCTGCTCACGCGCGACGTCCTCTCTTCGACCGAGCGCGCAGAGCGGGAACGCAGCGTCGACTCGCTCGGCTCGTTCTTGACGGCGACGACCTCGAGGCTGGAGACCCTCGCCAGGCTGAGCGAGCCCACGATCGGCAACGTCCTCAATTTCCTCGGCGGCCTGATCGAACGTGCTCTGGCGCTGCCGAGCCCGAGCGATCCGCCCCCGCTCGCGCCGCACGCCAGCCCCGAAATCCTGCAGGGATCCTCCCACTCGTCGATCCCCCCGACCCCGACCCGCACGACTCAAACGCACCGCCGGCACCACTCCTCCACGTCTCTTCCCATCGCCGCTTCCCCCGTCACCCCATCACCCCTCGGCCCCGCACCCCGCCGGCCCGCCGACATCGCCGTCGCGCTCTACCTGGACCACCTGGACGCCCAAGCGCGCTACCTGAGCCCGATCCACCTCAAGACCATCATCCCCGTGCTCTTCCGCTGCCTCGCCCTCTACGCGAGCCAGCTGCCCCGCCTCTCCCTGAGCTCCAGCGACCAGTTCGAGACGCAGTTCCCGCCCGAGCGCCGCATCGTCGACGTCCTCGACCCGATCCTGAACGGGCCGTACACCGCGAGCTGCTTCATCATCCTGCGGCAGCACCTGCTCCCCCGCACGGGCGCGGGCCTCGCCGCGTGGCGCGTGGGCGTGCAGACCGCCACGGGCGCCTGCCGCACGCTGCGCATATACGTGCGCCGCGCGCTGTGCACCCGTCTCGCGAGGACCTACATCGCGCGCATGAGCGCCGACTCGTACGCGCACAGCGCCGCGCCGGGCGGTCTCAGCCTCGAGCACGGGCTCATGGAGCGCGCGTGGTCCAAAGACGAGTTCACGCGCGGGGACCTCGGCAAGGTCGGCCGCATGCTGCGCAAGGCCGCAGAGGCGTGGGTGAGCGTGCAGCCCGAGGAAGGCGGGACGGACGCCGAGAGGGAGGAGGTGCTGTTGGAGATCGCGGGCGCGTTGCGGGACGTCTTCCAGGAGTACGACGAGCGTGCGGATAGCTACGATGTCGAGGTGTCCGAGGACGAGACGAACGTGGTCGGGGAGATCTTGCTCGTGCTGGCGCGGTATATAAGTCCTCTCAAGTGCGAGACGTCCCGATTTTTTCTTCTCGATGCTGACTACGTTCCTTCGTAGAAATTGGGACGGGAGCCCCTTTATCGTGCCGCTCGCGCGCCCGAGCGAAGCTCCAACGTCATTTCTTAGGATCCTGTCCGCGCTGCTGTCCAGAGACCACGCCAGCACCCCTTGCAACCCGTACCTGTCCACCATCCTCCTTTCGATCGCCGAACACCTAGTCGATTCTGATACGGCAAACATCATCACCATCATGTTCGAGCGTGGCGACCTCTCCCCCATGTCACACGATTGGCTCGCGAACTGGTCGTCCATCCTCGGCCTTCCAGAGATCAGCTCCGTCGCCCGTCCGCTCACGCGCACCGCGTTGCTCGATGCGTTACAAGCTGTGAGCGCCACGGTGCGCGATGTGCCTATGCACAGACAGCCACTCGTGGATCTCGTGATGGACTTTTGCGTGCGGCAGGACTACCACAAGGGCGAGCGCGACGGGTACGAGGTGGTGTGGAACATCCTCGCGGACGAGCTCGTGCTCCGCACGATCGAGGCACAGGAGAAGGAGAAGGACGTGAACGCGGAGGACGCCGACAGGGTGTTGGAAGAAACCCTGACCACCCCCATGCTCGACCTGCTCAAAACCACCGCGGCGGACGGAGAAGACATCGACGGCGACGCCGCAGCAGCAGCAGGCACCGCGACGCAGGCATCGACCCCAATCGGAGCTATGTCGTCCAACATCTCGCCCGTCTTGGCCAGAGGACAATTCGACTACCCCGGGGCCCAGCGCGACCGGGAACCCTCTTCTGCCATGCCCGGCGTCATGTCTCTGATTTCTTCCTTCGCGTCGTCAGGAGCCGCCGCACGCTCGCAGCCCCAAGCAGCCCCCCCGCCACGCGCGGACGACTCGTCCTCCCTGAACATCCCCCTCTCCGCCCCCGAGCCCGCCGGGATGCCCGCCGCGCTGGGCGCCGTCGTCGCGCTCGTCCACATCTTCGCCCAGCTCGCCTTCACGCCCTACTCGCTCTCCGACCGCAACCGCGCGCTCGCCGTGCGCGTCTTCCGCATCCTCGTCGAGCTCGTGTCGACCGCCAAATCCGCCCGCGCGCGCCTCGCGATCTTGCAGTTCTTCTTCAGGCTTCGCGTGGACCGCGACCACCGGCTGTTTTCCGTGTACGACAGGTACGACCGGTTGGGCAGCATCGCCGCGCTTGCCGGGCTCGTCGGCAGGGTGGAGGTCCCGGCGGCCAGCGGCAGCGGTGGTGGTGGGAGCGAGCCGGCGCACGAGGAGCCGGCCGTCGATCCGCAGGAGATCATCATCAGGGCTCGCGCGCGCGCTCCGGAGCGGAACGGGCGGCACGCGTCTCGCGGACGTGAAGCGCGGCCTTCTCGCTCGACGTCCAGCCGAAGTCGCTCTAGGGTGCCCAACCGCCAGCTGACGACGACCGTCCCCACCTCTGCGGAACCCAGACCCCGGAAGCCTATCTGGACCGTCCCCGAATCGCTGCCCTTCACCATACCCGAGTCTGACACCCCGTCTGACGGCCTCATCTCTTACGACCCTCAAGGGCCCGGAAATCGCATCGTGCTGCCAATCTCTTGCTTCCTGCTCGCCATCATCGATCTCATATCGGAAGAAAAGGACTGGGAGATCCTGTCGTATGTGCTGTGCCATCTACCCACGCTGCTCGCGAACAAACACTTCTTCTGCGGACCAAAGTCCCGCGCGGCAATCGCAAAACTGTTGGTACTGCTGTGCAGCAAAATCTCGCAGGGTGATTTGGCGTCTGGCGTCGTGAACTGGCCGCCGGGGTTGAAGCCGAGAGATGCGCAGGGGCTCGCTTGCCACACGCTCTCCGTCCTGATCAGCTATCGCAAGTGCTTTGAGCCCTCGAGACAGCACGTCCTGGTGGAGGTGCTGTTCGCTGGCTTGAGCGGCGGCCAGCCCTCGACGATCAAGGCGTGTTTACAGGCTCTCTCGCTTTCCGCCTTTGAGCTCCCGAATTCCATGAGGCGCTTCCTGCCGAACATCTTGGCCAAGTTGTCGCAGATCATGACGAACGCGAGCATGGCGATGCACATCATCGACTTTCTTGCCATCGTCGGGTCGCTGCCCCATTTATATGCCAACTTCACCGAAGCGGACTTCAAGCTCGTATTCGGCGTCGCGCTGCAGTATCTCCGCTTGCACAACCGCCCCGAGGCATCGCCCGACACGTCATGGGCCCTGTCTCAGCATCTACGCGTCATGTCATACTACATAGTCTATCTGTGGTTCCTGGCCGTCAAGCTGCAGGACCGTCCCAAACATGTCAAGTACATCACGAGGCAGCTGCTCTTGGCCAACGGGGGCGGGAGCGACATTGACGAGCCCGCAGAGGTGTGTTTCGATTGGCTCGCGCGCTACACGTACGCCAGCGCGGACCCTCGACCGGCCAACTCGATGCTGAGCGACATCGTCACGAACCCCGTCGCTCACCAGAACTCCCCCGAAGCCGTCACGGAGAAAACCTGGGTCGTGGGGAACGCCCTGGTCACGATTCGAGCGCTTTCCAAAATCGGATGGGTCGAGGTCACCGCTCGTCGCGCGTCGGGCCTCACGCGCATCCTAGCCCGGATCGAAAACGTGCCCATGGTCGGACCAGGGGAGGTCGACCCCGATATGCTTTCTGTCCCTGCGATGCTATCCATGAACCATGAATCGCTCGGAGAGGAAAACGAACTGTATCAGGTACGTCCCGTCTATCTATCTATCGGTGACACCGTTCCCACAATATCGACGCCGCAGGACATCGTCCGAACTTTCTATCCCACAAAAGCGGAAGAATCGGAAGAATCTCCTCCGCCTCGGCCAGACCCGCTCACTGGTTACGTTTGGCAACGATCCGCGCCCTCTCAACGACGGAAAGAGGTTGCCATCGATCCGTCGTTCTTTGCTCTGCAGCTATCACAGTACGGGCGTAATGTCGGCCAGAAGAGAAGCAAAGTGGTAGACACGTCAGGTCTCCCCGCCTTTTTCCGCACACTTGATCGGATGCCTGTCATCGACACGCACAAAGTCGGAATCATGTACGTTGCGCCCGGCCAAACCCACGAAAGGGAGATCCTCGGCAACCATCACGGTTCGCCGGCGTATACGCGCTTCCTCGAAGGCATCGGGCGGCTGATCAACCTCCGTGGTCAAGTTGACGTTTACGCTGGTGGCCTTGACCCCGACGAGGATGGCGAGTACGCGTACGCCTGGTGGGACGACATTGGCCAGATTTTGTATCACACCGCCACGCTGATGCCAAACCACGAGCACGACCCGCACTTCAACAACAAAAAGCGGCACATCGGCAACGACTTTGTCCGCATCATCTGGAACGACTCGGGCGTCCCGTACCGCTTCGACACGCTCGCGACGCAGTTCCAGTTCGTCAACGTCGTCATCGAGCCCCACTCGCTCGGCGCCATCTCCGCCTTCTCGAACAACCTGCACGAGAACGAATACTTCCGCGTCACCGTCCAGCACGCCCCCGGCATGACCGAGTTCACCCCCATCGGCAACTTCAAGCTCATTTCGGCGGAGAGCCTCCCGCTGCTCGTGCGGCAGCTCAGCCTGCTCGGGGACTGGTTCGCCTCGGTCTTCCAGCACACGCAGGCCGACACCGTACAGGTGGAGGTGCAGACGAACTGGCGGGCGCGTTTGCAGGCGATCAAGCGTTTCCGCGCGCAGATGCCTCCCGCGCCGGAGCCCGAAGACGGAGAAGGTTTTCTGCTGCAAGAGTCCTCGCGTGATTTCACGGTAGAGTTCTAGTAGCTTTTTTTTTGACTGACTTGTCAGTTTTTGCTTGTTCCCGTATGTGTGTGTGTGTGTGTGTGTACAGTATCTTTACAGGATGGTGGATTATCATTATCTTTTTGCTTCTGCGCTTGCTCGCTTGCTTGGTTGTATCTTCCCGGATTTTTCCGAACCTACTCCCAACTTCCAACCCGCCGGCTCCCCTTTGTTTTTCGTATCGCGGATCGGCTATCGTACGCATTTAATATGTACAGGGCATAAATCGGTTTGCTCGCTTAAGCAACAAAGCGAGACCGTGACACACATGACACGAAAGATAAATGCGGTGCATCTGATGTATTACGTTAAATCGATAACCTCTTGGCCGAGGTGTTCGCCGAGGGGTGTCAACCGCGGCAACCCAGTTCGCGAACGAGCTATCAATAGCGGGGCCAGGGCCAAAGAGCCACCATCAGATTCGGAAATGTCCGAATCACTCGATACCGAGATGACGGACGGAGACGCTGGGGATCTCACCCGCGGTCGGACCGGCCATTCGTTAGGGGGATCAGCTGGTGATGGCGAACGCCGAGCTGGGAGCTGTTGTTGTTGCGCGTATCTGCGGGCTTTCAAAGGCGAGGACGAACATTGTTGTCGCGTGTGGCGTTGCCGTGGCGGCGATCGCCTGAGAGTGGGAGAACAAGAGCCGCGCCTGCCAGCGGTGGGCGACTCGTTGTCCACTGGCACGTCCGTTGCCGGCATCGACATCGGATATGGGAGGAGCTGTTGTTCACTTTGTTCCTGTTTTCTCCCCCGTGTTGGGAAGTGCCCGGGCAGCCACTGTGCCTCGGTGAGTACGGGCAGCTCGGCAGCCGTGGCGTCGGGGTCGTCACTGGACTCTTCTTCCTCGTGTGGTATAGGCAAGGGCCGAGGCTGTGCTGGCAGTGTACGTGAACGTGTCGGTGTAGAGGGTGTGGGCTGCGAGTGGCCGTGGCCCCTGGAAGTGGACGGTCTGCTCGGGTCGCGGTCATTGCCGCTCGGTTCTTCCTCGAAAGCTATCGGGAACGGCCTCAATGTGCCTGAATTGCCAGCTGGGGATGCGTGTAGTGCAGTCGGTGGTCGGGCTCGGGGCACCCTGAAGCCCGCATTGAGATTCAGATCAAGCTTCTGCAGCACTTTGGAAGGTGAGGAAAGGTGCACTAGTTTCTCAGAAGGTGCCAGAGCATCATCATCGACGTCACCATCGGATATGACATCCAAAATGTGTTGTGAATTCCCCTGAGTCAGGGTGGATACCAAGTCAGCTGATACGTCTCTCTGCGCAGGGACTGATGGCCAAAGCGTGTCTTGCGAGAACGGCATATGGGGAGGGCGTGAGTGAATTCCCAAGGGTAAAGGAGACGCTCGTCCTTCCGAATCTTCTGATGAACTGACATCGAGATCACAATACTCAGCACCAATAGGGACGGGTGCCGCCTTGCTAGCCTTCTTGGACGGCGGCAGCGTTGTCTTTGGTTTTGCCCGCGCTCGCGTACCCTTCGACGATTTCTTCGCGCGCTTAGCCTCCAACGCGGCTTCGTACTGGTCCACAAGGTCGGGGCGCGCAATACGTACCATGCACGCAGGCATCCACACGCGTAAGTGGCTGTCCGGCTCCGGTGGTGGACCGCCGCGGCGTTTCTTCCTGTTCGTTCCACCCTCTCCGTCGAGATCGTCGCTATCTTCCGACTCCGAAGGTTGGACATCGTAGGTGGTATCTGCGGGCTTTCGGAGCCCCTGGACTCCTGCAGAAGCGAGGCGCACAAGCTGCGCGGGCGCAATCTCGAGGCGATACTCGAGGATGCCGTCAGTGTAGGCGTGCGTCCGCGAGCCATGAATCTTCACGATGAAATCTCCCAGGCCATCGTCTCCATCTTCCACGCCGTCCCCTCCAAGACCCATTGACGAAAAATGCCGTGCAAGCAGCTTGGACGGTGTCCCCATGACGTCCTGGTGTGATTCCTTCTCCTTGACAGGTGTGCTTGGGGGCTCAGCAACAGTTTCAGTGACCGCCACTAATGCAGAGCGGCGCAGGGCGCGGAGGACAATGCTCGGCCACAAGACGGTGCGAAAACGCTTTATGATGATATCTTTGAGTCCCCATTCGAAATGCAACTCACACATGTGAGCGATTTTTGCAAGATCAGGTTCGCGCTCCCACTGGGGTGGCGTATGTGTGCGGCGCGCGCCGACATCGGTCGCGCTCGTAATCGGATTAGTATACGATAGGAGGACATCAATGTCAGGAAACGAGTCCGGGACGGCTTTCGCCAGAGAAGGTTTCTTGGAGCCGAGATGCCCACGCGAGTTGGTGCGCAATTCATTGCGTAGGCTTTCGCGCCAAGTGGTGAGAAAGTCGGCGAGTTCGGCGCGGGTGAGAGATTGGGAAGCCTCGAGGAGTTCATCACCAAGACCGCATTTCGCAAGCCCATGTGCGATTCCAGGTCCACAGCGGGAGACACCAGCAGGATGGTAGTCTCCACCAGAGAGAAGACCAATGAGAATGAGTCCGCCACGAGTAAGCTGGACAGATGGGTGCGCAAGGATGTCGATAGAAGTGTATATGGTCGAGTGGTTACCGTCCACACGTCCGTCTGCATTCTTGGTGGCGTGCTTGTTGTTGCCCGTGAGATTGACGCTCGGGCTAAATTAGGAATAAGTGGGTGAATAGCGCAGGTGTGGAAGTCAGTGCGCACTTGCGGATGACCATTTTAGCGCCAAACAGGAAGTTATCAACATCATCTGACAAGATGGCATCAATGACACCTATACTATTCAGATGAGCCAGCTCGGCTTCTGCCTCCCCAGGGGCCTTTAGGTTCGGAAGGCCATGCTTTCAGCACAAAGTTGGTGGTCAATAAAAATATGAAACACACCATCCTCCATTCAAAGCCAAACACTTCGATGATTTTCTTCATACTATCGACCAACCAGTGCTTTTCCCCCGAGATCCTCTTCCCACGTTTGACCTTCGGGCGCTTGGGGCCGTCAAAGATGAAGAGAGGGAGAAACGGTGCGTTCAGGAGCCGTGCACAACGGAAAAAGAGAGTCCGTAGTTCCGGATTCTCCCCTTCTCTTCCGTGTGCAGCGTGGAAGAACCAGATTGATGCATCGATGCCAATGCGAAGACCGCGAAGATTGGCAGGGTTTCCCTCAAACCCGTCCACGACAGCGAGGTGCGTAAGCGATCTCAGTTTCCCAGAGGGACGGAGAATCTGGAAGGGAAATGTTAGCGTGATAAGTGTGACCGTCTAGAGACGGAAACACATCCTTACGTCCCAAAGGCCAGTTACACCCATCCTGTCGAGTTCGTGATAGAGGTCAACGAGTCACGTCAAGCCCGTTTTGGAATTGTCAATCGCGACGCGGTCACGAGTTCATGTGCGTGATATGAGAAGCGTGGTATCTGATCACGTGGTCATCTATTGTCGGACAGACTTAGCAACGTCTCACACTCATATTCTCCCAAAATGTTTTCTCCAGTGGGATAGTTAACGTATTTCGCCATAGCTGGTTGTCCGCTCTTCCCCCAACTTACTCATCTCATTGAGTACAGTATCCAGGATCCAGAGAAGCATTCAACTCCGTTGCGACAGCAATAAGTGATCTCCGTTGCGACGTATGTAGTCCCAGAATAGGCACTGCTGATCCCCAAAGCCCGGTGGCGTTCCTGCAGTACAGAGCGAATATCCCCTAATCGAGCCACCGCGGTATGTTCTAGGCACCACGCGCTACTGGATTGGGCACGGGCTCGGGAATCGTTCATCTGCCGACCTATGCCTGTCTCGACGTCGACCACTTCAGCTTTGACGCGCGCATGCCACGTATCGCTGTCTCTGAGACTTACAGGATGGTCGACGTGAGACGTAGAATGGACCCCATGGGCACGGGTCGGGTGAATGCGATGTGGTCGAGAGAAACGGGCATGGCGAGCGAAGAGGCGAGCTGTGGTGAAGCCAAGATATCAGTGTTAGCGCGTTCGTTGAGTGCCAGTGAGCCTACCACATAATCCAGACGCACTTTCGGTCTCGCGGGAACATCAACATCGTTTGCTCGAGCCGCGTTTCGTCCATCCAAACATTCGAAGGATCAAGGGTGCTCACTACCTTCGAGGGCTTCCATTTTCACGACGACTTCCATCGAGCTCCTCCTTACGCATATCACTTGTCCCGACAGCCTAAGGTCGCGAACTGGAGACAACCCTGCAAACATGTCCATTCTATGTCGTAGTGATGCAACAACTTTTTCTACTACGTATCTGGTAGAGGACAGTGTACCGCTCGACTGAGGCCGTGACGATTGATGTACAACACGCGACGATCGACATTGTCGACGGATAGCTCCAGAACGCGCTTGTATTAATCGAGCCGGCAAGGGAATCGAGGTGCTCAAAACTCTTGGACCCCTAGGACGCCGCGACCACGCACCGGACCGACACCAGTGTTGTGTAGGTGAGGGGAGTTCACTCTAATACGAAATATGGGAATAATTGCAAATAATATTCAGGAGTTGCACGTTGCCCTGTATGTTTGTTGAGATATTAGCTAACCACTGGGCGCTAGCGTCGTGATCAGAGAGACTTGCGAAAGACCTTCAAGAGCCTATCAAGCTCTCTGACGTCCTCAGTTCCCTCGAGGGCCTTGATTCACCTAGTTACTAGTGCCTGATGCGTAGATAGCTGATATTGGCGAGATAATATGTGTCACCACCGAGCCCGAGCGGTACAGTCGACTCTCGAATAAGGTATAGTGACTAGTACGCCACACCAACTCACTCCAGAACCATCTAAAATAAAAGGAGATATTCGAAATGAGGGCCGGTCATCCTCATCTCCTTGTGGTTACCCTTCCGAGTGTGACCGAGCCGAGGGGTATGCCTTGAGAGTGGGCTGCGGCACTCCGACGCCGCACGGTTAGCGATATCAAATATGATTAGTGGTAATTATTTAAGTACTTTCCAAAAAGGTTGATACCTTATGTGGTCGTTGCCACGGTAACTGTTGAATTAAGTTCATTGGATAGAAGGGTTCTGGTGCCTTCATACCGCTCAATCACCACAGACGAACAATGGAATGGAAGTGTAACGAGGGAATATAAGGGAATCTCGACGTGACAAGGTGAAGGGGAACAGAGGTTTAATAGAATTAACACGAGTTGTGTGCGTTGCTTGAGCCTTTTCATAAATCACTTGGATATGGAGACAACTCCCCGAGCCGAGCCACTTTGGAACTGTCACTGGCACAGGGTCGCCATACTGGTCCCACGACATATTTGATAATCCCGCGCGTCAATCAAAGCTTTCGCCCCGACCTGAAGGACAAAGAACCATCAAGCGCGGACAGTGTGCCTCAGCCTGAGTGCCGGGCTATACACCGGTGTTATATCACCAACTTGAATGCGAACAACGTTCCCGTCCCCCCGTTCCTTTCTTTTCGGCAGAGGCCAGGACTCCTGCTTTTTGCTCTCATCTCTTCGTTCTTTCCATTCTCAGCTGGTCTGTTGCTCACATTGCCCGACATGGTTTGGACCCATGAGTTATGGCGCATAATCAAGTCTATGGTGAGTCCTCACAGGCCGACATCGCCGAGCAGCCTTGCTCACATTCTGGTGTAGCATCTGAGGATAACCCTGAACTGGGTCACCTCGTCGTTTTTTATTGTTTCTTTCGTTCATTGCTTCGCCAACGGCACTCTTCAATCATTTCTATACACCGCCGACAACGCATGGGGTGCCCTGACCTCCGATGTCGTTACTAAAGCACAAATCGACTCGACTATCTTCTCCCAGTATACGGGGCGCCACGGCAAATACAGTCTCGAGCTGTGCAATCGGGTGCCCGTCCTGGGCGAAGATCCACATCCCTGTGACCACTTCTTTACTGCTGGCCAGTCGGAACCCATCACAATTCCGCAGCGTTTTCTGCGTGCGGTGCCTCCTCAGGGTGAACAAGACAATCCACCTGTGCGTTACTCGTTGGCCTTTTTTCTGCAAAATAATATTCAAGGTTCTCTTTATGTAGGCGTTAGGGTCCCTCAGTCAGTCGAACATGGTAAGTCTCTGTCTGTCCGAGCATCATCTATGCACCTCCTCACCCGCCCACAGACCTCAGTTCCGTGGACCCTGAGCGGTAGCAGTCCTTTCCAAGACCTCTATATCGAATCACAGCCAAGGCCCGATGGGTTCTACGACGTCATCATCACTTCAACCGATGGAAGCATGTCCAGAACACTTGAACCTGTTTGTACTTTCACCCTCTTGTACCCAGAGACCAAGTGAGTCCCAGGCAGTGTCCACCATGAAAAATTTTCTGATTCATCCTTGTAGACTGAACCAGGCCCAGCGGGAGGAACTATCACTTATAGCATCCCAGTTCTGGTTTTTTGGTCTGGCGGTGTTTGCAGTGAGTGGGCACTCCCTTACCATTTCTCTCTTACTGAGGTGTTTCAGCTCGTTTTTGAATCCATCCCTCACATGTATGTCCTGTCTTCTTTTTAAAAAATTATATCCCCAGTTCACGTGGGCACAGCCTTGCTCTTCTCATCGCACGTATGATCGCTACCGGGTGGTCGACGTATACTTTCTGGCGCACGATGAACATCGAAGACCGCATACAACACATTATCGGAAACCCAGACAGCCCATGCAACCTGGATCTGTACCCGTCATACTTCAGGAGGCGCTTCACGCTTCAAGTATGTTTGGCGAGGCTCTATCTTACCACTACTTCTCATGCTGCTTCCCAGATCGCGGATCTTATTTTACATTGGGATGCACTATTGGCTTCCATTTACTTCTCTTGGCGCCTTTACCAGGTTATTCGCTTATGTCCTTCGCCAGCCCTGACCCCTTTGCTCACCTATGCCAGATGTATCGTACCCAGACTTTTACCCGCGTTGGTCCGCCGAAAGATATCCTACGGATGTATAGGGTACTTTCTTGTCTCCTTTACTTCTCTCGAGCATCTTACATTGACACTTCCTCACAGTACTTCCTCGCGGCTTTCGTCAGCATCCAATTGTCGCTTTTCCTCCTGGTGACTACAATGGCGCTTTGGGTTGATCAACTCCTTCATGGTACTATCAAGAGGCTCTCGTCTCACACTGCGTTATACAATGCAGTATTTATTTTTACAACCATGGTACGCTCTCATCAGATCCTATAGTTTGATTGGTTGATGCTGATTCAAACCCCCTACAGATGTTGATCCCTTGGTTGATGATGGTATATCCCTACCTCCGGCAACTACTTGTTCTAGTACGCTGACAACCGAGTGCAGGGCTGGTTCTCCTTGCGCCGTGAGTGGCGCAAGTTGACTTGGGCATTCCTGGGTGTCGCGTTATATCTCCTATTCATGTGGTCAATGATGTTTTACTCGCGCGTCTACCGCTTCCTCTTTGTCGACTGGCCATTCTTTGGATCCATGACCATCTCTTCCTTCGTGGCCCTACTCTGCTCCACCGCGTTCGCGATCGTCTGTCTGCGCAACTACGACAAGGGTCTCGCACAGTGGTGTACGCCTATTCTTTCTTCCTTGTCATCCCTTTTTTTGCGATCTGTACTGACGTTGCCACTCGGGGATGGGAAACAGTATACGTCGAACAAGCCTTTGGGGGTGATGACTTCGAGCCTGATCTATTCCCCACTGATTTGATAGAGAAGGAATGGAAATCTGATGCGGACCGCGCCTCGATATATAAAATTGCACTCCCCGACCTCCTGAGGCACGACCGCTCAGGGGTGGTATGATTTCGTCGCTCGGTTCATGTGTACCAAAGACTTAGGGACTTAACACAAGTAAAAATAGGACAACAAGACGTCCGTGTCTCTCTTTCGTGCAGCGTGTTGCTCGTCGCTAGTTCTGGGCTACCACTCTTTAGCCCCAAACGAGATTATTAACCAGTCGACCAACTCGAAGTACATACTCTCTTCCCCCTGGTGTATGTTATTTGTACCACTCATGTACGTTATTGAAGTTCTTTGGTGCTGTATTGCTGTACGGTGGCAGTCCGCGTCAGCTTTCAAAGGAAAGCACAGCAACTTGGGCTTCCGTTATGCATCGTATGTCTTCACAGCACTGTTGATGTCAAGTCACAGGAGGTCGATCAACGCCCCCATTCTTAGCCCGGAGCTGCGATCTGATGGATCATTCTCGTGCCAGTACCGTGGTACGTGCCCCCGGGTGTCATTTGTACCCGCCCGGCCCCGCCACATGAATGATGAGTCTCCGTAATCTCCGCAAACATCATGATCATACGTGGGCGCTGTGCGAGGGCGATGTCCCAATCAGGAAGCATGGTTGCATCAGATAGCTGATGCAAGCTCTGATCTGTCAAGCAAAGACGCCAATCAATAACAAATGCCGAACCGCCCGAGGCCGTACACGTTCGACGTCTAATATGTTCAACACGGCTTGAAAATCAGTGACACAGCTATCTGCACCGCGTTAATTCCAGAGTCATGATAGCGATGCCCCGAGTAACCTCTGCTGGGACTTATCTCTCCTTCCCTCCCTGGGTCATTAATTTTGAACATTCCCGCGCGGCAAAAATGAAATAAGAGCATATCTGCGTGGGAACTCCGTAAACGTTACGATTTGCAATT
Organism: Russula sp. MG48; assembly: GCA_003313725.1. Lineage (NCBI taxonomy): Eukaryota > Fungi > Basidiomycota > Agaricomycetes > Russulales > Russulaceae > Russula > Russula sp. MG48. Next base: position 20,346 of record QLOS01002398.1, on the reverse strand, counting down.
CAGAACTACTGCGTACCTGCCGTTCACCCTCCACTTCTCGCCCCGCGCGTCGAGTGCTTCCGCCACCGAACGAGGAACTCCAACTGCAACATCAGCCTTGTTTGTTCGTAGACTCAAAAGCGGGAATGCATGAGCGAGCGGCCCTACACAGACATAAAATCAGGGATAACTACAGGATGGTATGCAAAGAGGGGCGCGGTGGGGAACTCACCCACAGCCGTCTCGAACGGCGTGTCGACAGGCCATCGGAGATCGCCAGTCAACCTGTGGCGCGTTCGGTGGACGTTTCTCGGGTAGATTTCCGTGACACTTACTTGCGATAGCTGTGAATGGTAGAGAAAACAGGCCATCAGCGCCACGACATGGGGAGGAGTGTTGGATTTTTTTTTTGCGCTCACTTCAGATCACCCTATATCGAAGGGGTAAATATGTGTCAGATTTGGGATCGAGCACCGCTGCCCACCCGCCCACCTTGAATATTACAAGTCCACTCTCACGAAGTGCGTCCCACACTTTCGGGGCGCGATGGCGCATTTCCCAGTAAGGCCATGGGGAAGTCCAAAAGTTGGCCATCTCGTCTGGCATCCCGATAGCGGCATCGCGCGGAATAGACAGCGAAAACGTCCCGTTCGCAAGATACGTATTCCAGCGTGCGATAGTCCGTTCCAAGTTCTCTGGCACAGGGCCACGGGGCAGAGACGAAGCACCAAGGAGTGCGGCAAAATCTGGCGGTGTCACATCGGATACGAACCATGGGATAGACTTTGGGCTTGATAGCCAGATCAGGGGTCTGCGACGTCACGATAGGGAGATGAGAGACTAACTGAAAGACGACTTTGGAGATGTATGGAGTATAAGATACAAGAAAATCGGCAAACACGAGATCCGTGAAAAGCTGCAGGGAATCGCTGTAGTAAGATACCACGTCGGAAAGAAAGGCCGACCTCAAAGCCAGCTAGATGGTGGATTAGATTTCAGGCATGCCAGAAGGCGCAAGAGACCCACCATTATCTAGCACGAAATCGATGCGTGCGCCATTCAGGGTCATTATATGCTCCCATACGACACTCTGGTCGTCTTTAAGGATGAACTCTTTACGCGCGTCTTGAGCTTCCCGGCCGATGGTCTGGAGGTGTTCAATGTCCTCTGGCGTCATATTGGTGAGGAGGCTAAGGTCCTGACGAACGAGCTGTCAGGCCGAGAAGCCATCTGGGAACAGAGAAACCGACGGTGGCATTCCCCCTGAAACAATTTACTCAAAATTTCTTTTGACTAACTGGACTATGAGCGCACCAAAGACACATCTGCGTCATTTCATGAAACAGGACCTTGGCCTTCTCCGGGTCGTTGACAATTTTATCCTTCTCAGATTCAAGTTCGACCAGAGTCGCAGCGAGCCCTGCATAGAGAGTTCACGGTCGGCTCGTCGCGAAGAAAGAGTAGGGTGCTCATACGATGCACAGCAGTACCACTAGCCTGGTATGTATCCAACTTTTGGGAGAAAAACGGGTCGTGTGACTTCCAGTGTTGTGACGTTGCAAAGATCGAACGGATTAGCCGGTATCTGAACGCATTTAGATCCCTCCATTCTTATGTACAGGGCTTAGAAGGCTCACAGATAACACCTGTGACGGTGTGTGTGTGTATCTGAAAATTAGACGACTGAGGCATAGCAGCGAGTGCATACTCAGCATAAAGCCACGGTGCTGTAAACCATGTGTTCTGACCGCGCTCTTCCAGACGACCAAGTTCGGCGTTGTACTCGTCTACAAGGGCTTCGCCATCAGCTAGGATCGGCCTACAGACCGCGATTAGGGTGTCTCCCTCAGATGGCGTTGAGAGCAGGCAGTGGTGGGCAAAGTGACATACTCGAGCGCTCGGTCACGGGCCATGCCATACTTAAGGCGACTTATCGTCGCGATGAGAGCTTTGCCCTCATCTAGCTTCGCGGCCTTGTCAGGGAATTCTGTAAGTTCATGGTTCACGGAATACACGTTATCTATGACGGTGGTGAGGATTATGGGCCACCGTTTCACCACGGTCTCATAGCTGCAAATCAGTAAGTGGCTAAGCAGCGTGGGAGAATGTACGGGTAACTGACGAGAACCTGATAGAGAAATTAGAGAGTTAGTAGGTCAATATTGGAACAACCGTGATCACCCTGTCTCGTCTGTGGGATCGTAAGGCGGGTAAGGCGGCGAAAAAAAGGCCATCGATGTTGTGGCAGCGCTCAGCTTGGGGAAAACAGTCTGCAGTGAGTGCGCACATCCAAGTCTGAACCTGATGTGACCATCTACGTCAGTCACAAAATCGTTCCCACGCGGGTCACTTCTTTCGTTGCCGAAAATTCGACTACCGTGACTGTACTGTACCGGTCTTTACAGAGGATTTGGTTTGTACAGTGCAGTACAGTACAGCGTGATGCACCCATTGACCGAACCACGCATCATGCGGCGGATACAGTACCATCACTAGCATCTTGTGTCACTGTTTCTAGTACGACCGTCAAATCAGTAACTTATATGTCGTAAGTCACGTAGGACTCTTTCTCCCCTACCATTCAATCTCCAATGGTCCCACCCACTCGAGAAGTTTCATCGGGAGTGTCGGACTACCATTCTATCGCTGCAGGCTAGTCTAAAAATAGTAACTCACTACAGTAATGGGTATGCCTCGTTTGGGGTCCCATGTTCCCCAGGTAGCTGTATACAGCATGACCCAAAAGCATCCACCTGCAATTCACTGTTCAGGTTTGACGGCAGCTACGTATTTTTCACACAAGAAGCCCGTGCATGGACAATTCCCCGGAGAAGGAGAATGCAGTTGGTTTTTCAATCGTATCGTACAGCAGCCCATGAGTCACGATGGGTGCGGCACAATGATATTGCGCGAGGTCTTCTGTTGGTGCTAGTGGTTACTGTATTACAACTCAACTTGAAAGTTTCCTGCTGACCTGAACTACCAGTGGGCATACGTCCCGTGGCCGGTTGCCTTAGTACCGGCAATCAGCAACGCCCACGTCTTCTCAGTTTTCCCGTGACCATGGCAGAATGACAGGAAGCAACTGTATCATCATTAATAACGGTATGTATCTAGCCCCAATGCAAGCGCCTATTTTTGCTCCTCTTTCGCGAAGGGATGGCCGGAGAAGACGTCAGATGCTAGCGTGTGCGCTTCGCGTGTGTTGGGTCTGATCGTGTACGCCCCATCGAGTGTGGGCAGCGTGAGCGTAGAAATGCACCTCGTAGGTCGGTCGCAGATAAACAGCGTACGTGTATGGCTGCAAACCGGGACCGAACCTGTGAACTCAAGGGCATATAACCCAAGTTAGAGCAACAACGCATAGGTTGTATAAGTGCGAGAGGACGTAGAGCTTCCCGATCATTCCTTGAAGCGTCGGACACCACATTTGGCTCTGTGACTGTGTTAGGCGCGCCTCGTCAGTCCTCGTCCTTGATGGCATTGTCACGGCAAAAATTAAGATGATGAAGATAGGCGAAGGATGTACCAGCTGGAACCGCTGTGACACGACATATGTTATAGCAATACCAACAGCACACAGAGTCGGCAGGACAGCGGATTTCCAGACGATGGTTATCATTCGCGCAACATACTTTGAAAGGGAGGCACTAAGTAACACAAGGGTTACCGCTTCAGCCGGGGGTGTGGCGCGTTTGCTCTGAACACACGCGCTTCTTTGTCTGAGCAAGATAGTGGAACACTGATTATCGGTTCGGTGAATACACGAATTTTGAAGAACGAAAAATACGGGGCGTACATCTGCCGCTAATGATAACGTCCAAAACTAAGTTGGATATCAGGTGATTTGAAATATATCCTGGGTAGTAATTGTCTCACCCGAGGGGAGAATATTGGCCAAGATAACTATATAGGGCGCATATCAGCGAGAATCCCAAGTCAGCGACACGAAGAACAAGCCCCTCACTAGGAGACTAGATAACAGATGAGTTGGCATCAGTCCCCCATACAGATGCGCAGGAACAAGTCTACAGTGGCAAAAATCGATAGAGTGATCGATGCTAGCAGAAGTAAACGAGCGGATCTGATTTGCAAAACTGATTTAACGCGTCATTTTTCGGACGAGGACTATCAAAAACCCACGATAATGTACAGGTTCCGCTTAAGGATCTGTTTGGCGCAAGTTACGAAAAGGTATCCACGAGAAGGACCAGGGCGAACATATTAACAACGCCAAATCAGTTACGACTGAATGAGAGCCGCTACGATCACAGTCTGAGGGTGGATATTGCAGGAGGTCAGGCGACGATGATCGTTCATATGGATATACAAGGACTATGCAGAACATACCAGTCCAAGCTACGACCACCTAACATGTAAAGCACGTCACATGGATACGGAATGAGCTAGTGACGGGGGCCATGCACGGGTTCCCCAAAGTTCTTCAAGTTCATGTAGACTCGCCAAGCAGAGGCAAAGCAAATCTGTCTGTACGCTTTGTGTCCGATCAGGAAAACAGAAGATACAAAACGTGTATGATGCTCACAATCCGACCATTGTTACGAACACCGTGAGGGTGGTGATGAAAAGATTCCGTATACTCCGCCAGAGGGGACCAGATAGAGAGCTGGGCGAGCACCAGGCACCATGTCGAACACTTCCGTTTCGATGTTCCCGTCGACCGTGCTCAGCTGCACGACGCATCCCACCGCCTCGGTGTAGTGCCGTGCGAACGCCTGCGGCGCGGACGTGTGGAGTATGCGATACATCTCCACCGCTTCAGTTTCGAGACCCTGTACAAAGAGGCCGATAACGCCAGGAGCAAGCACATTTCCTGGACTCTGTGGGATACCACTCGTACTCAACAAGACAATATGTGAGTGAGGCATGACGGAACTCCCACAAGATACTACGTCGTGTAATCAAAGATACTGGAAAAATCGCGAGTTATAGGTATGACATCGCCGAGTTCGCTACGAAAGGAGGTTGTTCTGACTGCAGCAGTAAATCTTCAGGAACTCGAAATCAACATTAGTATTTTTGCTGAGTTGAGGAGACCAAAGTTAGGCGGACTGAGTCGAGTTGAGTCGAGATGGACGTCACCCCGTTCAAGTTGTTATAGAGTCGAACCCAAGGTCAGCTGTGGATCGTGACGGTTGGCTCGAAATTCTCGAAGATCGCGCCGGCTGCCACAGCCTTGACCTACGTAGCTCTTGTGAAACGTGCCACTGATACTTACAGGAAGGGTAATGATATTGTGAGAGGGGAACTCGGACGCCAGGAGGCAATATGCCGATTGGGTGTTTCGTCTATCCCCAGAGACTAGTTCGGGGAGTTGGCCGGGAGCAATAGCATTTCACTTGCAATACTATATTTGTGGTATGACAAAAGATTGTAGATGCGAGTTCAGGTTGAGGCCAAGTCATCATGCCAGTGACCGTGACTTTGCCCACTGGCAGGCTGACTAATCAGCGTTAATTGGCTGCTATCAGCTCACAAGGTCGCTAGAGCTGTTTCCGTTCCGGACAGTCAAGTGATGGTGGTAATTCTGTTTATACTTGACTATTTATCGACTTGCCTGACCCTTCCTACAGAAAATCTCTGTTCTGCAGCATGCACCTTCTTCCCATCTACCAGCGCGGCCAGGAGACCCAACTCCAACTCATAGAAATTTGGATCCTTTACAACATCCTTTTGCCCGGGCCCGCGAACGTACTCGCGCGCTAAACGCGGCAAAGATGGAACGCATGTTCTCCAAACCATTCATCGCAGCACTTGAGGGACACACTGATGCTGTGGAAGTGCTCTCGCGCCGTCCAAACTCTATCACGGATGTCGCAAGCGCAAGTTGGGATGGAGGTGCGTCTACCGGATACGCGGACTTGACAAAGGTGACTGAAACACCAGTCAGAGGTCATTGTTCACAACGCCGGGAGGAAGACGCACCTGGTGAAAATTGCTAGCGCACACCAGGGAAAGATATCGGGCCTTTGCTGGGCAGACGAGAACAGGCTAATGAGCTGTGGTGTGGATCGGAACATCAAGATGTGGGATGTGCGCTCAGGGGCATCATCAGAATACTCAGAAGCTGGACCTTCGCAGGCGAGGTCATATCTCATCCAGCTTCAACCTGTGGTGACATTTTTACAGACAAAACCTCTGGCAGTCTTTCCTGGAAAGGGAACGCTCCAGTCTGTCGCTTACTCTGATCATACTACTGCTACTGATATAGTCCCTCTTATAGCTCCGTAGACCATCATAGCAGGGATCCATTATTCGCGACGTCTTCGACTATAGTCCAAATATGGGATGAGACAAAGTGCGCTCGCTGTCCTGGTGTCTTTCCTTTCTCATCGTCCTTAGGAGCGCTCCCGTGATGGATATCACATTCTCTACCTCTGCTGAGTCCATAACAGGGGTACGCTTCAATCCTTCCGAACCTTCTGTGCTCGCCAGTATTGGCTCCGATCGTACCTTCATCCTTTATGACATCCGAACCGGTAAGGCCGAGCGGCGTGTTGTCATGCAGGTATATATCCTCCACTTATTGCTGCGTTGGCTTATCTGGACCATAGATGAAAAATAATGACCTTGCCTGGTCTCCCACCTTCCCTACCGCAATACTTCTCGCATCCGAGGATCATAACCTCTATACTTTCGATATACGGCATCTTAATACCCCAACTCAGATCTACAAGGCACATGTCTCCGCTGTGACGTCTTGTGATTGGTCACCCACCGGCATAGAGTTCGTCTCTGGTGGGTGGGATCGCACCCTTCGCATATGGCAGGAGGGCCGTGGCACACACCCCGAGGTGTACCACACGAAGCGCATGCAACGTGTACTCGCAGCCACTTTCACAGCTGACGCACGTTTCGTGCTTTCCGGCTCCGATGACGGCAATGTGCGCGTGTGGAAGGCAAACCCTTCGGAAAAACTCGGCGTTGTCACAGCGCGCGAGCGCTCTGCGATCGAGTATCGCAACGCACTAAAAGAGCGGTGGAAGATGGACGCCGAAATCGGCAAAGTGCAGCGGTGCGTACATCGACGCGATTGACGCGCGCTCACGTTCTAACGCGATCGGTAGGAGTCGGCACATACCGAAACCCGTATACAATGCCGCGAAGCTCAAACGGACGATGGAAGAGGCACAGCGCGTCAAGGAGGAACGGCGCCGGCGGCACACGCGCGCAGGCGAGAGCAAGCCCAAGGCGGAACGGAAGAAAGTGGTAATTGCGGAACAGAGCTAACGTTTTATAGTTCGATCATGCTACTGTATTGCCTCCATGTTATAATTTGATACTTTCTCTAAGCGAGATGTCCATTACATGGATCTGTACGCCAAGCAGGACATTGTAGGGACGTGGCGGGGTCTTAGTCTTGAATTTGAATAACGTCGCCAATTGAGAAAGATTATCTAGGGCGGGCCCGGTGGGCGAAGGTCATGAGGGTGGGCCGTTTCCTCCGCCTTCTTCCAGATCGATTTTCTCAGGATCACACATTGCAACATTTACCAATAGACAGACTGGAGACCGTCGTCATCGGTGTCTCCTGCTCAGTCGCAGTTACCTCGCTCGTTAGTAATTGACAGTACAGTACATATTTCTTAGTTGCATGTGGGAACACCAATCAGCTCTTCAACTGCAACTGGGGGCCCTGTGGCTCTGATGGCGAATTTAATTGTTTCGGGCAAATGTGAAACACGGGTTTCATGGAAGTCCTGGGCGGCAATATATCTCCGAGTCACCAGGCACGTAGGGGTGGTGGTTTGTCAGACGATAAGTTACAAAGTGACTGCGCGGATAAACTATTGACACTGTTGCTCCGGATCGGGAAAGTGCACAGAGAATACGTATTGCCGCGCGGGGGTACTCATAACCCCGAGAGATGTGTTCATCGTCGGGACGTACGTCGTGGGTGGCTCATGAGCGAGGTCCATGCGGTTGTTTCTGAAAAGTAGTCAGACACATTTCTGCGATGGATCTATCGAAGAAGGGGACGCACAGTGAATAGTACAAGGACAAAACGTAAAGCTTGCCCAGCATAGCTTGGATTGTAGAGTACCACAGTTGTCGCTTTCCCTGAGAATAGGGGCATTGGTCAACTGCAGCCGATAGATGGGGGATGCAAAGCAGAGTACACGCAGAGAAGCCACGCACCGGATGTACCTCGGTAAAAACGAAATACTTCACTAAAAGCGCGATGGCGCAGACGCAGGGTGGAATGGCAGTTTGCCAAATAACAATCATGAAGCGCGTTACCCGCTGCCGACCGCTTCAGTAAAGCGAGGCGGTGGATGCGATGAGGACGAGGAAACGTACGCGACGCAGATGTTCTGCGTGGATGCGCTTCAAAAGATTGATCAGAGAATAAAATACTACGCCACGTGCAGGAACATCGTTAAACCGGCGACGAAATACAAGCCATGAACCTTACGCACGGATGCTGGTAATGACGACATCCAGGACTACATCGGTGGGTTGAGAGCGTGACACAACAGACGAGGAGGCGACGCCTTACCTGCAGGAACGGCGAGGCACGCCACAACTGCACATGCGATTTCACCGTAAGCAACGATTACAGCTAGTCATGTATCCAACAAGCTCTCACATGGGGGCGATATTTTGACCGGCAGGTGAAGCACACCGCTAGACCGCGCAGCGGCATGAATGTGAAAAATCCATGACGTGACCCAGCCCGCTAGGATGGCGGAGCTAATCAAAGCCAGGATCAGAGGTATCTTGAAAAAGGAAGTGACCCAGGTGAGCATTGAGTAGGTGATGTGAAGGACCTACTATCAAGTATATGTTCCTATTCATGATCTGCGAAGGATGAGTACGGGAAAGTGTGAGGCACTGATAGACAGACATGGTAGCAACTCCGTATAAAGTAAGCCTGAATGGGTATTGCTACGAGAGCCGACTGTCGAGAAGACGGAAAAAAGCAGTCTGAGAAAGCAAGACCGAGACGAGTTTTGAAGAGTGCACTTACAAGCATCACATGGACGGACTCAGTCCATCCTGGGACTATCTGGCACCATTATGAAGGTGAGCGTCAAGTCACCGGGAAAAAACAGCGAGGGAGATGATCGCTCACAAACTGTCCAAAATCGAGAACATAGATCCTCCACGCTGAAGCAAAAGTTACACCTGTTTCTATGCTGCACGTCCCGCGACGCGAGGTCAGTCAGTTGAGCACAGAATCCGAGACGGTTTGCGTGAAGGCTGACAATCCGATAATGGTAACAAATATGACGAGTATGTTGACTACAGCGCTCTCTGTCCGTTCAAGGCAGAGCCAGTGGGATAATTGCGTGATGACGAGACCGGTTTCCAGTCCCTGTACAAAAAGACCCACTATGCCCGGGGCTAGGACTTCGCCTATGCTCTGAGGTGGACTCCGAGCAGATACTTGTACAAAGTCAGGCATGATATCAGGGTGACAGGGCGCGTTGGGTACGCGAGCATCCAAGCTGGAGGATAGATGTAAGTCGGAGGAGATGTGGCACGGCTGGGAAGAATCAGGCGTTCAGATCACTTTGTTTTAAACAATCCGGTATATTGCATAATGCCTCGAACCGTTCAGTTCATTAGGAAGGCATCATCGTCGGTTGGGAGCAGAATGCGGCAAGCGCGGTGCCTGGGCCAGATGGGCCAACTAGTGACCCGTGGAGAGGATTATAGAATCCTTGGCATCATGATTGGGGGACAAATCAATACGCCACTGCCGCTCAAATACGATATTTGTTTGAGGGAAAATTAAGAAGGGAAAGGGAAAACGTCCTGTCAGTGGCCAGATCGGGCAGGCAGCCGGTAAAGCCGAACATTGAAACGTTGAACCTGGATGGGGATGGGGCACGGATACTCTTTAATCCGCAGATATTGCTCGGGCCCGCAAGAAGCGGCACTGAAGCCAGTGGCCAGCAGAAGCCGGCGATACAAGAGCTGATTTAAACCCTAAAGCTTGTAGCTTGGTGCTCATGTTTAGGATTGAATATTGCGGTATGAGGTTTGTCAGCTTCCATTTGAATTCCCGCTAAACAGAGAGGTAAGATCAAGCAACATTGGGCTGATGAAGTTGCCATGGAATTAGTCCGCAGTGCGTGGTAAGACCGTCCGGGAGCTATCAACTGCAGTGTCGAGTAGAGCCTGAGCGCAAAGAAACACGGCTAAAGTGAATATCCGTTCCGGTATTGATGGTAGAGCTCAGCAGCATCTGACAGTCTCCTGACGTGGGGAACGAAGGCTGTGCCAACTTTATCACTGCTGACGCTCGCCACTGCTTCGGGGTTTTCCCACTGTACAGTAATCAGGTTCGAGTTTCTGGCGGCCGTCAGCAGCTTGAGAGCCTGACTTACTGTGGGATATACGTGCCAAATCGAGCAGCTCAGATCTGGAGTTCCTCCGCAGCCTGAGTGACCCTAACACCCGGCAGCTGGAGAATCAGAACAACAGCTAGAGCTACGTACCATTGTATCTTCGAGAGGGTTCCCAGACGTGCCTCTTACATATCTTCGAAAGTTGCAAGAACTAATAACGCCGCCTAGAAGCACTGGCGTGTCTGAAAGATATTTGATTCAAGTTGTCCTCTCCTCATCCACTAATTATAGTAGTACCACGGATGGGTCAACGGGGGTTAAGAAGTATCGCGAGGTTCCTTGTTTTCCGACCGCGATAGATGTTTCTATATGTTGCAGAGAACGGTGTCAGGCCTGGCAGCAGATCATCTCTGATGATTCGGTCCGACTAGTTACAGCTAAGGCTTTCAGGACTTTCCAGGAGCTTGGACGACGGTGCAAACGTGGGTAGGGCCGCGGCCTGACTGGAGTTAGCTGCCGCGGCAGTACTGGCAGAGCACCAGTACGCCTACTGGCAGCCCAGGTGGGTGGTACCAATAAGCTTGGGGTCGAGGGAAAATGTTTCGCGGGTGCTTTCCCCTGCGAAAGAAGCAGACGTCTCTTTAGCGTTCAGGTTTCTTCTCGGCTGAAGCCGTCCCACAAGTTGCTGCTTTCCAGAGTCAAGTAGGACAGTTCCGCTGCTTACCTCAGTAGAGCTCGTGCCGTACCGCGCTATCTTGGCAGCTTCAGTGCTTCTGTTTCCGGCTTACCAGCACCAGACCTAATAAAAGGCCACTATCGAGGTCAGATGTCCCCCAGAAGTGGTTGCCCCCGTCTTCGCGCAGTAACGTGCTTCCTTGGACTCGCACGGCCCTTCCGCTCCTATCATGAACAACCTGAAATTGTCGCGCCTGTCTCGACTCGCTCGTCTGTCTACATGGAAGCTCGAACCAGAGCCGTCAACGTTTGCGCCAAGCAGTGCTTGGAGCAATCGAGACATGGACCCAGTGCCTCTACATAAGCGTACATGGACAATGCTCAACTACGTTGCCTATTGGGTCTCAGATGCCATGAATATCGCATCCTGGGAACTTGCATCCTCAATGCTTGCGATAGGGTTGTCCTGGTATGGATTACATTCCTTCATAGATGGTGGTAGATGCACACCGACAACTCGTAGGCGGCAGGCCCTTCCTGCAATCACAATAGGACACGTCATCATTGCGATCGTCATGGTGCTGAACGGCACTATTGGTGCCCGACTTCACATACCTTTCCCTGTCCTCAATCGCTCCTCCTTTGGATTCTGGCTCAGCTACTTCAGCGTCATAAGTCGTGTCGTTTTGTCCATGTTCTGGTTCGGCATCCAGACATTCGTTGGTTCAGAATGCGTTTATCAGGTGTGCTCTCCACTTGTACTACCCTTATGCGCAGAAGCTTCACGACAGTCCTCTCAGATGTTAAAGGCCATCTGGCCATCTATAGCTCATCTCCCGAATCATCTTCCTCACAACGCAAACATAACTACCTCTGGTATATGTCTACCACCTATCAAAATACGATACTCATGCATCTTGAAGGGATGATCTGTTACTTTCTCTATTGGTCCATTCAGTTCCCTTTCATGCTCGTCTCTCCGCAAAGGATACGTAAACTATTCCTGCTCAAAGCTATCATAGTTCCACCCACTTGGCTGGCGTTGCTTATATGGGCGTTTGTCAAAGTGCCTCCGAACAGAGGTCTCTTCGCACAAAAGGCGGTATTAAACGGTAGTGAGCTCTCATGGGCATGGCTTAGCGCCCTTAACAGTGCACTTGGGAATTACGCGACTCTTGGTGTCAACATCCCAGATTTTACTGTGCGTCATATATATCGTACAGCGTCACCTTTACTCACGTGGGACAATGGAAATCAGAGATATGCAAAAAACGAGAGAGCGTACGCAACTATTCGTCTTATGGCCACTATACCAAAGGACGTCTAAGTCATTTCACAGCCAGTACATACAACTCATTATAATTCCCATTGCTTTCACATTCGCCAGCTTTGTTGGTATTGCCGTGACGAGCGCGGGCATTACCCTATACGGCCAAGTTCTCTGGGACCCACTCAAGCTCATCAACCAGTGGGACAACCGCGCTGCGGCATTCTTCGTGTCTTTTGCTTTTGTACTCTCTACACTTGGCACGAATATATCGGCCAACTCGTTGAGTGCTGGTAACGACATGACCGCGCTGTGCCCGCGCTATATCAACATTCGGCGCGGACAGATTATCTGTGCATTCCTTGGTGGATGGGTGCTTTGCCCTTGGGAAATACTCGCGAGGTGCGTCGCAAAAGTTGCGAGATCGCTCCACGGCAGCCTGAGCTGCCTCACTTGCGGCTACGCAGTGCGACGGGTTTCTTATCTTTCATGGGCGGGTACACCGTCTTCCTCGGTCCGATCACCGGAATCATGATCACCGATGTAAGCCTGCATTTCCCTTTCAGTGAAAATCTAGGAGCGATTTTGACTTTATTTGCCGTAGTATTGGCTCGTACACCGTACACATGTCGACGTCCCCTCAATGTATCGGCCACACGGCAGGTATAGGTACACTTATGGAGTGGTAAGCCCTTCTCAAACCACGTCGTACATCTCGTTTTCTCAAAGCATTCGCAGAACTGGCGCGCCGCTGCTGCAATGATGGTCTCAGTGCCACCCACTTTACCTGGGCTCATCAATAACATCAACGCAAAAGTACACGTCGGTGTCGGCACACGGCTATTCGACATTTCGTACGTTCTTGGGGTGAGTTCCACTCGTCTGTCCTGCGCACCATGACGGTGCTCAAGCCCGTCGGGTGGGTAGTTCACTGTAGCGTCCACAGTCTACTTCACGCTATCGAAGCTTTTTCCCGCTCACGAAACAATCCTTGATCGTGCCGTCCTGGAGCGGGAAACTTTCCCAGACGAGAGAGGTTATTCTGGCAGTGACAGCAAGAAAGATCATAGCCATATCGATCTTGACGTATTGAAGGTTGACTCTCTTCCAGAGCTATCGTGATAGCGGCTTGGAGATCAATGCCTTTGTAAATTCGGCTGATTGGCTCAGAGACATCGTATTGCTTCCACCCCATTATCAGGAATTCAATAGTTAGCATTCAAATTGACGTACCAGTGATGGTTGGAATTTAACTAGAATGCTTGCTGTACGTCACAACCCCCGCCGTGAGGGAGGTTTGGTGCATGCCTATGTATCCCGATTAACATGCCTTTCCTGAAAGGCGCAGGATGTACAACGGGAGAACCTCGAGCATAGGCAAGCGCCATAGAGAATACATCTCCCCAATGCGCTAGTGGAACTGGGTCGTGAATGAGTGCCGTGTCTCCCAGATGGATTCCAGTCTGCCGAACTTTCCATCGAACGATCCTTACGAAACTGTCAGCCAAGACCGTGACCGTCTCCGCACCAAAAACATATATAAAGGGCGGCGCGTTCGCAGTTCTATCCCCCATCGCCATCGACTCGACCCTTGTCTTCGATCTTCTACCCCCGTCGTGGCCCGCTCAGCCACCAGTGCGTTACTGCTGATGCTGCGCGCATTCCACCGGGGGTGTCGATCTTGGAGATGCTAGGGGAGTCGGTGTCGAGGTTTCTATAAGCGAGTGAGTGTGACGGGCGGCAGCGACGCGTCCAGATGGCCGGGGAGTTCTGACGAGTTGCTGGGGGACTGGCACTCGTACACCTCGAGGACGCAAGAGGCATTAAGAAAAGCCCAAAGTGATAAGAAATGGTCCCGAGGTTTAGAACCGGTTGTCTTGCCTTTGATGGCCGGGACGCGTCGCTGCTGCCCACCCCACGGAGGGATCTGTCGAGGAAAAAAATACATATTCCGTGGGTTGAATCGTTAAAATCTGGTGTGATCCAACTGGCACTGCCTAATGGGAATTCTGAGAACACGTAGTGTATATCAAAGCTGCACTGGCCCCCATTTTGGTTGGTCTCTTCAAACCAAAATGGTGTTTATAACGTTTTATGACATCTGCCACTTGATAACAAATACAAAGCCTAGATCGGGGGCGTGTCTGCTATGGACCTGCAAGCCGTTCGTTTTCGCTAGAAGTGTTCGTGTTTGGCAGTGGGATTCTCGCCGAAAAATGGGTCTTGGCAGTGTTCGTGAAGTCTGTCACGCTCTCCTGCCTCGAAGTCCCCAATCCAAAAAAGTATGCAAGTCAGTCACCTCACATGGGTTGCATTCCTTTCCCGTTGTTTTGTTTGTTAGGACTGTAGACCTCCAACTCGCCCCGTGACTAGTGCACGATATGCAGCAACATGTGCAAGGACAAGTCGGAATGGGTAGTCAATGATATCCCACATGCGCAGCGCCTCAGACTCGCCCACGGGCAAGTGCAAGTCCTCCGCGCCATACATGATCGAGAGAGGCACCATGATATTCTCCGCGTTATTTAGCGGCGAGATGCGCTTGAGGAAGCCACAGACTTTGGCGTCCCGCTCCGAGTCGTCGCTGCACACTCGCCCTCGATGGTCGCGTCTTTGAAAGGCCGTGCGGCCATGTTCAAAGAAGGCTAACGGGCGATGCCGAAATTGGCAGGTTCGGGGCACGGAAGAAAATACGGGGAGGGCCGCATACGTTAGCACTGACCACCTGCTGGAAAACGGGTCCGACATAGACCGTTTGGCTACCATCTACCACCATCTACATGGTGACGAAAAGTGGGAATGGAATCCGTCTATGTCGCTGCCAGGGCACATGGGCTCATTCTGCTGGTTCATGTAGCCCGAAAATCGCGGTTTGCCGCCTTGGTAAGCATTTAGAAATATCCCTAAAGTTGGGACGCGGCGGAACAAAGGGCCATGTTCCCTGCTGCTTTGCTTTGATTGGCCATCTGCGTACAGTATCCTGTTTCACTTATTGTTACATAAAGAAATTCATGACTTCATAATGACATCATCTGTGTATGAAAGCGCAAAGCGCGGGTCCATTTGGTACAGGACGATTATTAACGGCTCTGGTAT
>QLOS01002397.1:10950-38319 GCA_003313725.1 Russula sp. MG48 | reverse complement strand
TCCTCCCCCATTAATAAGGGGTTCTAGGTGTCAATATAATGGATGCGTGCCGAGGAGTGGGGAAACGCCGGGGGATCGACGTCACGGTGGACGCCCCTCATCGGTCCCATCTCCTGATTGCTCGCATCGGTGTTATTCGTTTCGCCCTTGCGCCCTTGGAAATGCTAATGTGAGTGGTTGACTCTTCCATTATGCATGGCGTCAGTTGGAGGCTCGACATTGGCGATATACAATGGTCCACACTAATTAAGGGGTACAACATCGAGTTATTAATAAAATTAAAATTGGTTATCTATCCGGCTGCATAACAATAAAAGTCGCAGCTCCATAGAAAGGTATATGGTCACAAGATGGTGGCCCCTTGCCTCGGGTCTTGGAAAAAGTACCTTTACACAACAGCGATATAGTGGGGCAATAGTGTAGGATGTCAGTTATTACAGTAAATGAAGGGCCACTACTTTACAAGAGCGAGCGGACCGGAGCTAGCCGTTGAAACAACCCCGAATACTGGATTTACAGTGCATTTACCTCTCACTTTCCACCTTCATGACCCAAACCACGTTGCTTCAATACGAAGCTCCATGTGCGTATCCTTGTCCTACCATAACTGCGCCGTGGGTTAACGTCGATCACAAGGGCCCGTCCACGCGATTGATTGGTGCAAGTCACCAGCACCAGGGCAACAGCTGCGCCCGCGCTCTGCGTTCCGTCTCGGGATCGCATCTTTCACGGAGGATTTCCGCAACCGGATCGCGGTCGTAGGCCTGCAGGACGATCGCGTGTTGGTGGAGGACGATTACGGCGACTACCCCGATTTCGTGACCCTCGTCGAGGTGAACCATGGATACCCAGCGACGGCGCTGTATTGGCAGCCCAGCACCGCCTCGAGCTTTGCGTGGTCTCAGAAGGCTCCGATGACCGAACTCCTGGCAACAACGGGCGATTCGCTGCGCGTGTTCGAGTACACGAGCGACGCACCGCTCGCGTCCTCGTCCTACGTCGGGCGACAGCCGAGTGGTGGCGGTCACCGTCTCTCCCTGAAGGCAGCATTATCCGGAGTAAGTCCCGTCACATCCTCTCTTAAAAGCGGGGCTCCCGACACGCCAGTACCGTCTCCACAGCAATCTAAGGTACAGGGCCAAAGCGGCGGGGCGCCGCTGACCAACTTTTCGTGGAACGAGAAGATGCCAAGCCTCGTCGTCACTTCTTCGATCGACACGACGTGTACGGTGTGGAACCTGGACACGTCCACCGCGGTGACGCAGCTCATCGCGCACGACCGCGAGGTGTACGACGTGGCGTGGCTGCCCAACTCGACGGACATCTTCGTTTCCGTCGGCGCGGACGGCTCGCTGCGCGCGTTCGATCTGCGGAGTCTCGAACACAGCACGATCCTGTACGAGACGCCCCCGCCCAAAAACCAGCCGCCGAGCGGCCGCCCGCCGTCGTCGCCGCTGCTGCGCATCGCGTTCAACCCGAGCGACGCGAACTACATGAGCACGTTCCACCAGGACGGCGCCGACGTCCAGATCCTCGACATGCGCAGCCCCGGCGCGCCCGTGATGGAGCTGCGCGCACATCGCGCGCCCATAAATGCGGCTGGGTGGAGTTCGACGGAGGGAGGGTTGGTAGCCACCGCAGGTGAACCTCGTCTTTTCTCCCCGCGTTGACCAGAGTCCCTGACGCCACCCTGTGCCCTTCCCCCCCCCACCCTCTCGCAGCGGACGACTGCCAGCTGCTTCTCTGGGACATCTCACCTCACGCTCCCCCGCCTGCGGCGTCGCCGCGTAATGCAAGCTCACGGTTGAGTTCCCCAAGGCCGTCGGACGGGAAAAAGCGGGTGCTGACGGACCCGGTGATGGCGTATTCTGGGCAAAGCGAGATCACGAATCTGGCATGGTCCCCGCAGATCGCGCCGATGACGATGAACACGGGACACTCGACGCCCGCTGGGGAATGGATCGCCGTCGTCATGGGCAAATCGATCAAGGCGCTCAAGGTATAGATGTGCGTGTGCGTATGTGTGTGTATGCGATGCGGTTGTGGCTCCTCGGTGTATTTCTCGGTTTCGGTGCTTGCGAATACATAATACTTTTGATTGTTCTTTTTTGTACAGATCGAGGATTGGCGCGAGGTTGGCGTTTGTACTTAATTTGGATATGGGATAGCCCCCCAATCGCATTCATATCTCAGTTATCATGCATGCAACCACACGAAGTCCGACCGACAGCAGACGGCTCGATAAGCCGTAGTAGCTACCCGCTTAGGTTGTTCGTCGGGGAGGACCTCTGTCGGTAAGAAAACGATACCCAAAAACGCGAGCTGAAACGACACTGAAGGAGCGTGGTGGCTCTGTTCCCGTCTTATCTTTGATTCGAGCTTATTTGATTCGGTGGGCTGGATCCCCCCACGGGCCTTCAACCGGACTTCTTGATGTGAGTGGGGCGAGCATGTTGGGCGGGGTGGGGTATTTCCTTTATAGAGTAAGTTATCAACCATAAATTTGATTCGGAGAATCGGAATTTCCGGCGCTTTCGTTTATTCGCGGAAATGGAAATGACATGAACTTGTAGGTCGCAATAACGCCGCCACGCACCTTGAAACTCATTCTGCGACTCGGACGCTTATCAAGGGGTGACTGAAACTTGGTTTTTTTGATAGAAGCAGTGGCACATGGACCTATCGGTTGCTTCCTCAATGTATATCTACAGTACCATGTTCTCTCTTGGCCGATCTTCTCCCCCTCCTCCGCTCTACCCCCCAGGTCCTCTGTCTCTCTTTTCAACGGCAGCAGCACCTGCTAAACGCTAAAAATGACTGCTCTCGCGGGCGATGTCCTCGAGAAGAAGCCTTCCGGCTCTATTGCTTCGCTCCCAAAGGAGGAGAAAGGTCTTCCCGGTGGTGGCGACGCCGAGGCCAACGTAGTCGACGCTGGCGCAGACAAAAACGAGCCCTCGTCGTCATTCGCGTTCGGCCGCAACCCTACCCTCGCTCGCCGCGTGACCCTCGCCGCTCTCGCCGCCCTCATTTTCGGCTGGTGGATCTCGGCCACTGTCCTCCGCGCGACCCGCCACAGGTGGATCGTGCAAACCATCTTTGCCTGGTCGTTCATCGCCATCATCGCCTTCAGGTTCATCCCCAACTCGGTCGTCACGCGGCCCGTCGAGGCGGTCTGGGTCCCCCTCGTCCAGAATCCCTTCTTCAGCCTCCCGAAAGTCGCTCGCTACGGTCTGGGCTGGCTTGCGCTTCTCGCGGTCGTCCTGGGCTCCGCGTTCGGGTTTAAGCTCGAAAGTGTACGTGATTTGATATGATTTGCCTTCGCAGCGTCACGACCTGTCAACCCGCATGACTTTCCATTCCATTTCATTTTTATTTCTATTTTACCCACCCACTCGCTGATCCGCGGGGTTTTTTTGCGAATCAGGGCACAAATTATGGCGACCGCGCGATCTCCGTGCTCGGTCTGCTCATCTTCCAGTTCGGCTTTTGGGCGACGTCGCGGCGCCGATCGCACATTGAGTGGCGGACTGTCATCGTTGGTCTGTTCATCCAGCAGGCGATCGCCCTCTTCGTGCTCAAGTCCGGCGCCGGCTTCCACCTATTCAGGTGGCTTGCGGCGCTCGCGTCCGATTTCCTCGCTCAGGGCCTTGTCGGCGCTGCTTTCTTCTTCGATCAGGATACCGTTAATACGAAGCATTGGTTCTTTGTTAACGTGGTATGTCATGGGCGCATATGAGATAAGAAAGAACCTTTCTCACGCAGGTTCGGTGATAGCTCGCCACTATCATTTTCTTCATTGCATTTGTGCAATTGTTGTATTATATCGGCGTTATGCAGTGGATCATCAAGCACTTCGCTTGGTTCTTCTTCAAGACTATGAACGTGTCCGGCGCGGAGGCCGTAGTCGCGGCTGCGTCACCGTTCATCGGTCAAGGGGAATCGGCTTGCTTGGTAAGACCTTACGTTGACATCATGACCGAGTCGGAGATCCATCTTATCATGACTTCCGGTAAGCCTTATCTTCAGCGTTCAATAAGCATCAGCGCTCAGGTAAAAACATTCAAGGATTCTCCACTATTGCCGGGTCCGTTTTGAGCGCATACATCAGCATGGGTGTCCCAGCTCAGAACCTTATCACTGCTTCGGTCATGAGCATACCAGCGTCAATCGCTATCAGCAAACTCCGCCTGCCAGAGTTGGAGGAACCGGTGACGCGCGGACGCGTGGTTGTTGACCGGGGCGAGCAAGAGAAGGATGCTCCTGTAAATGCCCTACACGCCTTTGCCAAGGGTGCTGTTTTCGGTCTCGTTGTTGCAGGCCAGATTCTTTGCAACGTGCTTGCTATCTTGTCACTAGTTGCGACGATCAACGGCCTGCTCACCTGGATCGGTCGCGGTTTCGGCATTCACCATCTCACGCTGCAGCTCGTCTTACGCTACGTCTTCTATCCTATCACTTTCTTCCTTGGTCAGGACACGCGCCCTTTCTCTCGTCCTCCCCGTCGACGTAATTAACGGTCCTTGCGTTTGTAGGCGTGCCCCGCTCGGAGATCCTGCGTGTCTCTGAGCTACTCGCGACCAAGCTAATCGAAAACGAGTTCGCGGCGTACCTCGATCTACAAGCGTTGATGGCCTCGCAGGACGCCCTCTCGAAGCGCGGCTACACGATCGCATCGTACGCGCTGTGCGGTTTTGCGAATATCAGCTCGCTAGGCATCCAGATCGGCGTGCTGTCGGCCCTCGCGCCCTCGCGCACCCGCCTCATTGCTCGCATCGGCCCCAGCGCGATGATAGCTGGCTTTATCTCGACGTTACAAGCTGCTGGTATTGCGTGCGTATTGTCTCATTCCCCGCTGTCAATTCGATGAGAGTTGAAGCGCGCCGTTACAGTGGCATGCTTGTCTGATTGCTAGACGAGTGCTTGACGTGGGTGGGATGTTCGGGTGTTCCTTTTGACTTTTTTTTTTTTGGGTGGAGGCCTGTTGGTGTGACGATTAACTGGGGCGCCTCGTATTTATATTATCGTGACGCATGCTTCTGGAAATCTAGACTCACCCTCTGCATTTCTGGACGTAATGACGGCCGAATGAGGGTCTCTGGAAACGACTGTCCACATTCCAATCCGTTCTTTTGACAAGTAATGTGCGGTGTCTGGTAGCATTGTACTGTACATCGGTACCCTGGTCGGTACCTCCCAGCTCTACCCGACGACCCGGCTCGCAGTTTCATATGTTTGACTTAGCTCGAATGTTTGGGGATGCTAGCTGGAAAACATAATAACACGTGACAAACATGGGTCGCACGGGGCTAGTACGTCACGCTGACGCTGTAAACGACCGACATTTGCGTGTTCGCGTTATTTCTTGGTGTCGTCGACTCGGAGTCTCAGCTGCCACTGGGGTCGACCTCTGTCGTGTTAGAATTGGGGCTGTGATGTTATGGCTGACATGGTGCGCACATAGCATCGTAAAACTCCAAGCTACCCCAACGTTCATGCTTGTAACAGCAGGAAAAGTCTTGGCCGTCTTCAAGAGCCCAATTGGAAAGAGCCCTACTTGATTTTTGACCTGGTTGCTTTCCTGTTGCGTGGGCCTCTCAGCGGAGATTGACAGGGTCCACGCAATGATCTATATATGAAGAGCCTCTCCCTGCCTAGCCATCGGGGATGGACAAAGGAAACGCGCTCTCTATGGGAACCGCATGCAAGACTCGGATAATGCACCTACACTAGCATTTATCCCTCTCTTGCCGCCCTCCCGATATCACTTGGAAACGCCGCTTTTGTCGTCATCACCGAGAAATGGGCCCATTCCCCGCCAATGATGGACGGACGTACAGTACCCTTCAAGTTCCGCTGTAGTTCTGCATTGGGACAACGCCTTTCTCTTTTTCAGGTGTTTCGTTTGCCAGCGTCATCGTGATTCGTGATCTCGGATCCCTGGCAAAATCTCAGCTCCGAAAGTATCGCAGGGATTCGTGTAGCTTTCCTCGTTCTGTGGCTGCGTCCTTTTTTTCCGGCTCGCTTGGCAGGAGCGCGTGTAGACTCCCCATCTCTATCGCCTCGCTACTGCATGTCCACCGTCTTGCATCGAAGACCTAACAATCATCTTATGCAATCGTACCCCTGCTGGCGGCCTGAAGATACCAACCGATACGGCTAATTCGGCTCCTGTACCACGCCACTTGGTGTCGACGTAGTCACCAGAAGTTCTAAGGCAGTACTGTAAGGTACTATTCTAGATTGGCGCTTCACTGCTTCCAATCAAGAAGATGTCGGTATGTGTAATGATGGAGCTGTCTTCTAGTAGGTACAGTTGGCCCTAAGAACGGGGGGCTAGATTACGGAAATATGATGACACCTTGAAGCGGTAGTATCTCAGGAGTCGAGGTCACTTGTTAAAGTCCGGTCCCTGGGACGTGCATTCATCTGCCAGGACATGGATTGTGATTATCTTGCTTTATTCCTTTTCCCATCTACTGGTGCTAACAGGATCGAACATTCATATCTACCATCCGACTTCGACGGGCGTCTCTCGGAACAACGGACAATCCTCGGGCCTGGTGCACGGCCTGTGTTACCCATGCAGGGAAAGCTGACCCCATGATAAAAAGAAAGACTTCAATGCCCCACGTAACCCACCGTAGTCGCAACCATGCGTCTCTTGACCCTTCTTCCTGCAATTGGCCTGGCGAGTCAGGCCCTCTCTAGTCCCTTCTCATGCAACAAAGACCCAAACGAAATGACCCTCGCCGAATCGGACGCGGCGGTTAAGGAGTACTTCTCCAAGTTAGAGCCTGCCACAAAGAAGACTCTCCTCCACGACACCACTGGCCCAGAAGCCGGCGCAGATGTGAGCTGAGCCGCCCGTCGTGTGCCCTCGAAGTGCTGTGCGGGGGCTGATTGTTGTTTTTTTTTTTTTGCTTGTTGGTCGATCTCTAGGTCGGCGTGGTCGCGGCCGTCATTCCAGATCCCAACCACCCCGAGTTCTCGGTTTACTGGCTGCGCGACGCCTGCCTTGTCTACCATCCGTGGCTCAACGAGCTCACCGTGTTCAACGATGCGAGCCTGCGGCCCCAAGTGGACGACGTGGTCCACGCCCTCACAAGAACGCTGCAGGTGGTCAGCCTCGCTGGGAACGTATTCACCGGTGGCATTGGGGAGGCCGTGTTTGACGTCAAGCTCAACAAGCTCCTCGATCCCGCCGCTCGCATTGGCTCCCCCGCTGCGGGTGTGTGACTGTTTGTGTTCTGAGCGCGCTTTCCCGTGTTCTGAGCGCAGTATCGGACAGATGGGCCACCTTTCCGCGTCGACGTCCTGCTCAAATACGCGGATTGGTTGATCAGGCCTGAACAGAAAAACGGCACGTGGGTCGCTGACGTGCTGTGGCCCGTGATCAACCTCGATCTGCAGTGGATCTCTTCCCACTGGAATGAGAGCTCGTGAGCAAACGTTCTTCTCGGGCGGGGTCTAGATTGACTGATGGACTCTAGATGGGATCTTTGGTGGCCGCCGGTTTGGGGCGGCTCTTACTGGACTGCGTCCTTGCAGTACCGTGCGCTCCGTGGCGGTGCTCGCTTGGGACGCGCCATCGGTCGCAGTAATGACGTGCAAGAGTACGACGCGCACGCGTCCATGCTCCTCGATTACATGCAGGTGAGCGGTGAACCCGAAATCCGCCGTCGTCACGCCCGCTGCTGACCAAAATAAAACCGAAATCCGTAGACGTTCTGGAACGACAAGGAGGGATTCATGACAGAGACCACCATCACGGACGTCGCGAAGGGCCGCTCTGGTTACGGGTCCGCGCCACTCACCGTCTCCGTTTACAATTTCGACCCGTCGCTCGGCTGCGATGACGCAACGTTCCAGCCATGCTCGCCTCGCGCTCTTTCCAGCTTGAAAGTCGTCGGGGAACACTTTAAGCAATTCTTCCCACTCAGCCGAAACTTCACGGAGGATCAGCCACCTTACTATGGCTTCTTTACTGAAGATAGGTTCATCGGAGGTCACGTGAGTTCTGAGGTGTTTTCGCTCGGGACAGGTTCACGGACTCACCTTTGTTTGTCGCACAGCCCCAATTCTTCGCTTCTTTCAACTCGGCTGAACAATTGTACTACTCGCTCACCACATGGGATATCATCGGCTACATCGACGTCACGCCCGTCTCGCTCAAGTTCTGGCAGCAATTTGATCGCACTATTTCGGTCAACCGCTACACGAAGGGCTCCTCCGGATACAAACTCCTGACAGACTACGCGCGCGGCTGGGCGAACAAGATCGTCCTGCAGCTCGCAAAGTCGACCCCAGCGGATTACGTCCTCGTCGAGTGTGTCAACAAGGAGACGGGCGCGCCGTACGGCCCCCGTGGGATGATCCGTAGCCTTGCGGCCGCTCTCGGCGTCATAGATGCGTGGAAGGGGGTGAAGCCTCCCAACTGGGGCCACACCATCTCCGGCCCGCAACGTTCGTGTGTGAACGGGAACGAGCTTCCACCGGTGCCGCGCCCGAAGGTGGCGCAGACTGAGCGCTACCGCCAGTCTCCGGATGTCTATCACCAGGAAACCTTTGCTTCGGAGACGTTCCGCTACCGCTACGCTGGTTACTGAAGAATGTGACGTGCGGGAGTTGTATGGGAGAGGGGGCAGCCCGAAGCCTCAGGCTTAACATACTCTTTTCGCGATTGTAAGCCGTGCAGATGACTTGGTCTGTCTACTTATTTCCTTTGCTCAATAAATGTATCACTTCACTTTTTCTGTGTTCACGACCCACTTGAGTGAAAAGAAAGGGGCCGGTTGTGTCGTGTAAGATTCCCGGGCCTTTGGCTTGATGACTCAGAGCCGCTGCCCCGCTGGCAGTAGCACAGCCCACAGGGTTCCCCGCAACCGCCATCACCATCAAGCATCAAGTTTTTCCCCAGCTGACCCCACTACAATCCATATAAAATACCCATTGAACGCATTCTATTTGATCCGGGGGTCGGTACTGGGACTGAAATGATGATAAGAGGGGGACTTCCTTCCATTCCTATTGCCAGCAAGGCTACTGAAATAGTACAGTAACGACTCTCCGGCTCATCCGTTTCTCCGCAACAGCGTCACTCGATCGGCCATCTGGGTCGCGCATTTCTTCGGATCTGCGTTCCATTACTATGAGACCCGCGGCGACTAAATACACGACTGAATTACCATTCTGCTTTGCTCCTTTTGTTCATCTCAATCCACCCACTCGTTCTTAACTGGCCACCCCCAACGTCACGAAGCACGATTCATGCATAATTTTCCTCTCATATTGGGCATAATCACGGGATATTTTAGCGTATTTCGGGCCAGGTCCGACGCAATAATAACGCATGCTATGTTCATGAAAGATTCGGCAACTACATTTTCCGATAACTCGGTCCTGACCAGGAACGTCGTCGTCTTAGCTATAGTAAGCGCAGAGAGTTGAAATTCCATTCCTTTGTTAATGTTAACGAGGCACAGCGACAGCCGGCCCGAACAAAACTTGATCCTTGACTGCAGGAGGCGAGAAAAGGCACGCGTCCAATTCCTATGAAACTTTCGGTACCAGTATCGTTCAGACAATACAACGAGAAATCCCCCAGTGCCGTTGTTGGAATCACGTCAGGGCTACGTTTGCTTGTGATTTCTGTCCACCCCACTCGCTGAATTCGCGCCCTGACTTCTCGGGTTTTCGAAGAGGATGGAATGCTCATGTCTACGAATAAACTGGTCACCTGGGTGTTTCATCTGTGATGAATACTGGATATTCCATGCAATCTTCTGACAGCCTGAGCTGATCCCGCATGCGAATGTGGGGCTTGCGATAAAAAGGGCGGATAGAGGGGGCTCACGGGTCCCATTGCGGTTGTGACTATGCGTCTCTCAACACTTCTCCCTGCTTTAGGCCTTGCAGGCCAGGCATTAGCCAGCTCGCATTCGTGCCACGCCCAACGGCCTGGTGTCAGCGAGGTCCCATCGGACAAGCAAGTCAAAGAATACTTTTCAAATCTTGCACCGGCAACGAAGAAAACTCTTCTCCACGATACCACCGGCCCAGAAGCCGGCGCACTCGTGAGTTCCCCCCCCTTCTCCTGCCTTGTTACACGTGAGATTGACAAATACACACTCTTTCCAGCCCGGCGTTGTTGCAGCGGTCATCCCAGACCCCCACCACCCAGAGTTCTCAGTCTACTGGCTGCGTGATGCATGCCTCGTTTATCATCCCTGGCTGAACGAGCTTACTGTGTTCGGTGACACAAGCCTTCGCCCCATGGCGGATGACGTGACACACGCCCTCATTCGGTCCCAGCAAGTGGTCAGCCTCTCCGGAAACGTGCTCACCGGCGGTATCGAGGAAGCTGTTTTCGACGTCAACCTCAATATGATTCTAGATGATGCCGCCCGGATTGGCTCTCCCGCTGCCGGTAAGTGGCTCACATTGCATGTACTGCCCACATGGAGGCCATGGTCTGAAACTAATCATCGTTCCCACCTGAAGACGGACCTCCCTTCCGGGCCGACGTCCTGCTCAAGTATGCGGATTGGCTGGTCAAA
This sequence comes from Russula sp. MG48, assembly GCA_003313725.1. Lineage (NCBI taxonomy): Eukaryota > Fungi > Basidiomycota > Agaricomycetes > Russulales > Russulaceae > Russula > Russula sp. MG48. The sequence goes on along the minus strand of QLOS01002397.1, from coordinate 27,763 downwards.
CCCGAGCAGAATAACGGTACATGGGTCGCAGACGTCCTGTGGCCGAAACTTAACCTCGACCTTCAGTGGATCTCGTCGCACTGGAACATCAGCTCGTAAGCAGTCTGGAACGCACATTGTACGGTTGTCATTAATAAGCGCGCAGGTGGGATCTTTGGTGGCCTCCCGTGTTTGGAGGCTCTTATTGGACCGCGTCTCTGCAGTACCGCGCTCTGCGTGGCGGTGCCCGTCTCGCACGCACGATCGGCCGCGGGTTGGACGTGGTTGACGAATACGACTCGCGCGCATCGTTGATTCTTGACTACATGCAGGCAAGTCCCATCTGAAGTGCTTTCCGTCCACTTACAAGGACAAAGCACAACTAACGCACGGACGACGATCTGCAGACGTTCTGGAATGAGAAGGAAGGATTCATGACTGAGACGACAATCACGGACGTCAAGTTGGGCCGCTCCGGTTACGGATCTGCTCCTCTCACGGTTTCTGTCTACAACTTTGACCCGTCGCTCGGTTGCGACGACGCGACGTTCCAGCCATGCTCTCCACGCGCTCTGTCCAGCTTGAAGGTTGTCGGGGACCACTTCAAGCAGTTCTTCCCGGTCAGCCGGAACTTCACGGACCAGCAGCCGCCGTTCTTCGGTTTCTTCACTGAGGATAAGTTCATCGGAGGCCACGTATGTGCCCATAACCCAGCATCCTCCTCCCGTTATCCAGGCCTAACTATTTGATTATCATCGCACAGCCCCAATTTTTCTCATCCTTCAACTCGGCCGAGCAGCTCTACGACGCGCTTATTACGTGGGACATGGTTGGTAGCCTCGAAGTTACCCATGTCAGCATGAAATTCTGGCGGCAAGTCGATCCCTCCGCGAAAATTGGGCGGTACAAGAAGGGCTCCAAGACCTACAACCAACTCACTACGGCGGTACGCGAATGGGCGAACAAGATCGTGCTGCAGCTCGCGGAGAACACGCCGAAGGATTACGTGCTCGTCGAATGCATCGACAAGAACAAGGGCGGGCCATACGGACCCCGCGGCATGATTCGTAGCCTGGCCGCTGCGCTCGGCGTGTACGATGCGTACAACGGGCTCGCCCCGCCCAACTGGGGTCACCCGATCCCGAAACCGCTCCAGGATGACGAGGACATGTTTGCATTCTCGGATGAGGTGATTGACTGGGATGCTGCCGACTACGATGACGGTTATCGTGGAGTTGACCCTGCGCTGTACGCCCATCGGCTGCACTCGCGGGACCGGTTTGAGAGCACGCCGCGCTACCGCTACGGGTATTGATGAACGCTTACTAGTACATAACGTAACGAAGAGTTCGAGGTAACTTAAGGAGAGAAGGTGGTGCCAGTTTCTCGACGAATTGATCACAGTGACTGTTACACCCCCTTTTTTTACCTGGATGCGCTGGCGGATGAATTATTTTCGACGTTGTTCAACTATGATCTTCCTTAGCTTGTCTAGCGAGAAACCATACTCAATGCTGATAGATGAGAAGAATTGTTTGATCTCATTTGAGACTGCGAGTTTGGGCTTATTCATAGATAGCAGCGCTGGGGCAGCCCGAGGAGGACACGAAATACAATTCGAGCTGGCCGCATGACGTGACGGGGAAGATTGCGCGTCTCTATTAGCGAGCGTTTTGTTGAAAGAGAGAAATAGCAAATCAGATAAGGCCATAAAAGCCGCGGCCTCGCTTCTGCACGCCAGCGCCAGTCGGCGGTTCCGAGTCCGAAGGACTTGCCACTGGCACACCTCATTGAGAAATATCATTCGGGGTTCAGCTGGCATTCTGGACATTCTGTAAGGAAGGAGTTGACAGCACTAAGGTAACTTAAAGGTATTGTTTCCACTTCCTTATCGATTTGTGATCGATGACGGGCGGTAGCCGGGGCCACCTTCGCTGACTATTTATCTGTCAGCGCATCCTCAACCCTGTCCTCAACCCTGACTCGTGCTTGCCCTCCCCAATTGCCACCCGGTTTCTTTTCCTTCAACTCTCGAAATATAGCAAGAACACTTGGATCACAGAAGAAGTTCATATACGTATGCTGCTTCACTCAGCTCATCCGAGTCGACACATACACGATACGCTTTATCTCCCACTCTGGCTCGCCCATCACCTTGTAGAACATCGCGTTCTCCCAGGACCGGGCTATCAGGACGTTTAGTCACCGTGGGGAACAAGCATAGATGAAATGATTATCTTCTGTAAGTGTTGGCGACATGGTATATCATTTTTCTGAGTTTATCTGTGCTGTCCCTTCATTTGGGGTCTTAGGTGCGATGGTTCGTAATAAACACGCTAATAGAGAGTGACACATGGGCGTTCGCAAAGGGACATCAGAAGGGACATCCCAAGTCTAGGCTTAGGGAGTGAGGCACTTTGATATGTCACTGGCTAGCCGGGGCTAGATGTTGAGGCCATGGCGGGGGAACCTGCACTCCCGCCCGTACTCGGACATCCTGTGCGTACAAAGTTTGGGTCCTATTGGAATTCCTTGATGACAAAGCCTCTCCTCCTGGTGCAGTTGCGCGATGACCTCCCTATGCTCGTGCTGCAGGGCCACTGGCCCTCCGCACAAGATCCTCCCCTCTCCTCTGAACAGCCACGGGATCTAGTCTCTGCGGATCCTCTGTCCTTCTGCGTGACGCTGTATCCCGACGCGCCAACGGACAGATAGGTGTGGTTCATTACTCGACCAGGCGCAGGGGGCTGAGATCGAAGATAAGGCCAGCGTCCTCACCGTTTCCCTGAGCGCGGCGACGGCATTGCCCTTGATATCCTCTTCGAATACGGTGACATAGGCGTTCTGGCGCTTCCCCATGCCGCCTTGGAGGTTTGGGAGCCAAGAGACATAGGGCGGAGGGTAATTTTTGAGGGTAGCATGAACACGGGTAAGATCGAGCCTGAGAAGTAGAAACATGTACTGACGGTTTTTATCTTAGACGTGACAAGAGGCATCATGCTCCTATTCAGCTCCAATTTCACGTGCACATCACTTTGTCGCTGCCCCAATTATGGACGAAACGCCCCAATTTGTGGTTTCTTTAGCGTTGACGCCTACAGGTACTTGGACCCTGCGACTTGCAGTAGCAGCGTTGGACTCCCTACTCGAAGAACAGGAGAGCTTTCTGAGTGGGCAAGAGTTAGCTCGTGATTTTTTCCACGAACTTTCTTTGATCGACACGTTCACAAACCATACCGCGTGTCCATGCAAGTGGGATTGTTATCATCCCTACAAAGGGAGACGATAAACATAGATTGGTGGAAGGCAATCTGAGCTCTCAACTTTTGCAACCGCCTTACCTCGAAAAGAGTACTGCACTGACTAGACCAAGGCAGGCTTTATTCTCTATAAATTTACGTCAAGGCTATGTCGTTGTGTTCCGAATTGCAAGAACGCGATAGGGAAGAGCGTTCTTTGGTACGTGTATATCAAGTTCTTGGATCCAGATGGCCTGACATCGCTGACTAATACAATCATAGAAGGGGGCGAGCCACAGATGTCTTGCATCGGGGTGTCCTTGAAATCAAAGTAAAAGTACGCCATAAATGCCAATCCAGCTTCGCGTACATTTCTGGTGTCTTCAATGACAGTGGAGATCTCAAGAGCGTGTGTGAAGCTGAATGAACATATATGGCACTTTTGTCTTGATTTTCAAGGATACTGCATGGTGGGGTGCTCGCAGTACAACACTTCGATTCTCGGCAAACTCTCTGCCCGATCGGAGACATGTCATGATGCTTATATTCGACGATTGATGCCGCCTCGTAACCACCGATATGTAGCACCCTTACACAGTGTCTAGAGAAGATACAGGCCCAATGTACCGGTACAAAATCTCAGATACGCTCGATGGGTGACGTGAAAGTATGTTCCGTAAACGATGGGCAAATATAAACCATAAACCATCAACAAATCTTAGCGCTCTCGCACCGTCGTTTACTTGCGCACAGACATGCGGAGGTGGGAAGCGGGTAAAAGCAAGGCAGTAGGATGTGTGGGGGAAAAACTTCCTTTTCCGGCAACTACCACCACAACGCCTGTTATGCATAACAGACGAAAGTAGCGGAGACTCGGAATAGTAACATAGAAGTACTGTATAGGACACGGCGTGCACCATGCACCCATCCATGACGCTCCAGTTTGTTCAGCAGCACCCCACTGTCGCCACAAACTCACCTGAATTCCGTAACCTCGGACTTCGCGATGAAGAATGCCAGGAATTGGCATACCAGCTTATAGAATCTTATCCGTTCCTTGGGCAGACTACCACAGTTTACAACAGCAAGGGCGGATCATCGCAGACAATGCCAGTTACCTCACGCCAAGTCGGGTTCATTAAGAAATATCTCAGAGCATTCATCGACGTAGACCGCTCAGCCCTTGGCAATCACTTTCCGGGCTTCAACGCGGCGCAGGCAAAGCGGAGTATGGTTCACGAGATTATTGATAAGCGACAGGAGTTGTATCGCCTTTACGTGGAGTATAAACGGGATGTTGTGGAACGAAGTGCGCTTTCCCTCCCTTTGTCTGATACCTTGCTGAGCTCTTCATACAGCTCGAGCTCAAACAACGCCGAGTCCAACGACTCCCCCAACGCAGACTACTCGGGCCACTTCATTACCCCAAAAGGTGCGCGATTCAGACTCGGAGCAGAATATGTTCCGTCCCAGTTCCTTTGGTCATTGTATTTCAGGTCAATGATCGTGACGGCGGGTTGTGTCGAGCTACGGGCGTTGCTTCCATCAGTTATTGGGATGATAGAGAAGAAGAGGCATATGAAAAAAATGTGGGATTCGGCTGTTTCATGAAGTGCGAAGTGGCACATGGCATACCTTGGAGGGTAGATCAACCGGTCAGGGTTTAAGTCTGTATGCCGTCCCTTACTGAACGTTCCCGGCAACTCCAGTATTGGGAGCTTATTCGGAGGCTCTTGGGCGTGTCTGGTCCGTCCACCAGTGTGGATATCGCACAGAATGCCATGCTTCTTCAAGCCTCGATTCGTCAAAACTTTCAAGATTTTACACTTTACTTCGATCCCGGAGTATGCTCTTGATCTTTCCTTTCGTTTTCATTGTCTGAGCCATATCTTCCTTTTCCTCGTTAGTTTGTGTTACGACGCCGAACGTTACGGGGGTTGCACCTCTCAAATATCTTGAACATTGTCCACGTTCGGCAGGAGGTTGCCGCGATAGACGGTCGATATCTTGATCTTCCTATCGTTCCCTGTCAAACCAATGCGTCCGTTCCAGATGTCCAATACTCCTATTTCTTACTCCACAAGCTGATTGGTGATATTGTTTTCATGGCTGGAGGAGTCGAGTCGCTGGGATTAGATGAATTTGGTCCCGATGAAGACCCTTGGACGGCGACTCATCTGGTCTCTGAGTCCTCACTCCCAGCTTTGGACGATGAGCTATATTGTATCCAGGATCTTCGACGGTCCGTCACCGACACGCCCCAGCCCAAAGTACCAGTTTATTGAAGTTCCTTATCCTTGTTTACCACACTCTTTGTCACCCCTTCCTTATAACACAGCATCCGAACTACTTCTGAGCTTTGGTTATCTCCCGTGGCGGTTCGGACGTCCCCGGCGGAGGAATGTCAACTACCTCCGTGGAATTTCGCTTCGGGAGGGGTTCGTTATCAAGGTCGCCTGCAAATCCATCCGTCGTCCAGATTATATACGCACCCGCGCCAACAGCGTCCGCACCTCGACATTGCAAACAAACCTCGCGGGCAACGAGTCGACTGTGGCTATCAGCGGATAATAAACGTTTAGTGTGAAGTTGGACGCGTTCATTTTTAGATCAATCCTATGCTGTGGCCCCCAAAGAGCGAACAAATGGATCCTGCAATTTACTTTGAAAGATAGCTTATATTGCGTGTTCTATGGATCATCTTCTCTATGTTGCCCCAGTACTCGTCAAAACTCACATACATCCTCCCACCCCATCCTTTCACGGTCCTTGCTCACGTCCGTCCAGGCCGCATCCCCTCAACACCCGTCTTCTACAGATCATTTCGCATACATGGTTTTTCTTCGCACCCTCCTCGACCCCCCCCCCCCTCCGTGACGCTGTCAGCAACGGGAGCTGTCGTCCGAGAAGGCACCGTCCTCGAGTGGTAGCACCGCCGGGCTGGGCCTGTAGTCAAAAATAGATCCCCGGGATCGTCTCCATGACAGCATACGTGCCGATCATAGTCGCGGCGAATGGGCGGTGTGCACGGTCGCTGCCCACCAAGACGCGTGGATGCGGCGCGGCGGACGCCCTGCGCCGTACAGCACGGGCCGTGGTTCGTACGTCCTGGCACAGGTGGCCCAGTGCGTATTGTGGCACGACTGCCGAGGGGACAAGGTGGTGCCCGAGCGGGGTCACAACGAACGACGTCTCCCTGCGCAGGAGGGATATATCGTGCCGGTCCGTGTGTGGCACACAACCGCGAGATGCAGGCTCGAGCTTCAAGTTGAGGGGCTGATCCAATCGGAATGCAGCGATTCGGCCAATCACGTGTCAGGATCCCATTCGGATCTTTCGATCCTCGATCCTCAGTGATTATAACTTAAACGAAGCCAGCCCGATGTCGAATTTCCGCAAAATGAGACGAGGCTTAGGACGGGCTGGCTCTTGCTTTTCGTTGTGAGCTGACTCACTCACATTGCATGTCTGTAACGTACATATTTGAAAATACCAGTTGACGAGACTTCCCTTGGAAACTGGTTGACGACGATGAGATGATGGACGCTTTAACAGATGTAGGGAGAAAGAAAGAGCAATAGTGTAGATCGCCAAGGTCGTCCACCTAAGCTTAGTAAACCAGATAGGGCGATAGAACTATTATTACTTCTGCACGCAGCTATTCTGCAGTTCCGAAGGACTTCAATTTTCAGAAGTGACATTTATTCCTTATCGATTCGATAGCTATCAGCGGCATCCTCCGCTCGGCTGAGGCTTTCACTGGCGACGTGGCTGGGAAGGGTTCCCACGCCCACCTTCACCAACTACTTATGCGCTAGCGCATACTTGGCCCTGACTCATGCTTTCTCATCCCCAACTGACACCCGGTTTCTTGTCCTTCAACTCTAGTCTTCTTACATTTGAACTCAAAGTTGATCAGATCGCGGCGGAATCTCATATATACTCCATGGCTCAACCCATCAACAGACACGATATTGCTCGGTCTCCCACTTTGGCTCATTCGTTACCTTGTAGAACACCGAACTCTTCTGGCGCAGGTGCTGAGGGTCGCTCGCGGTCAAAGAGGGGCTCACCTGTTTCCTGGTCGTGGTGACGGCATTGTTATTTTTCTCTTCTCCAAATACGGCGACATCTGCGTTCAAGCAATTCTCCATACCGCCTTTGAGGTTTGGGTTTTGAGAGACATAGGACGGTGGTCAACGTATGACGATGGCGAGAACACGGGTAAGATTAAGGTTGAGAAGTACATCCAGACTTGCGCTGACGGTCTTTGTCTTAGTCGTAATAGGGAGGTATCACACTCCCAGTCAGCTTCAATTACACGTGCACATCGCTTTGCTACTACCTCAATTGTAGACGAGGTGCCACACCCCGTCTTTTGGTTTCCTTAGCGTTAGGTTCTACGGGTACCCAGTCCCGGCGACTTGCAGTGGCAGCGTTGGACTCTCTACCCGAAGAACAAGAAGGCTGCGGTGCGTGAATTCTGAAAGTGGGTAGGAGTTAGTTTGTCACTTGATCTTTACAGGGCGTAACGGCAAATATACTGTTAATGGGAGGCAGTCTGAACTCTCAACTTTGCAATCGCTCTTCGAGACGGTTCTTTTTGAGCACTGCATCGAATATATCGAGACATACTTTATTCTCTACACATCCACTTGGGATCAAGATCGGGAGCCATGTCGTTGCTGAGCTCCGAATGCAAGAACAGGGAAGAGCGTTGTTTGGTACGCGTATTTCGAGCTCTCGAATCCAGATAGCATGACATTGCCGACTACTTGTACAGTCATGCAGGAAAGCAAGCCACGGATGTCTCGCATTGGGGTGCCCTTAAAATCGAAGTAGAAGTAGGCCCTAAATGCGAATACGGCTTCACGTACATTTCTGGTGTCTTCAATGACAGTGGAGATCTCAAAAGCGTGTGTGAAGCCGAATCAACATCTATTGCCGTTTTACTTCGATTTTAAGGACACTGCGCGGCGGGGTGCTCGCACAACAACACTCTTCTATTTTCGACAAACTTCCTGCCCGATTGGAAGCCTATCGTGATGTTTACTGTATTCAACGTTATATTCGGCGACTGCTGCTGGCTCGCAACCACTCATTAATGATGTCTAACAGTGTCGAGAGGAGATACAGGCTCGATGTATGTACGAGTGTATCAACTATTATCTCGATGCCCTCCCGCTTTTATATTGAAGAACTGATAGAGTTTTTTTGCTATTCAAATTCGATTTCGAAGTAAAAAGAACCCCAACGTCGCTAGCTGGTTGCCCCGCGGTAACTCCAGGCTCTATTATGTATCCCGATGTCCTTGTCTCCTGTTCGGGTTTTGCCGCGCTGGTATTGTTATAACCATCCCCGAAGAAACCAGCCAGACTCTGTCGCATTGGCATGCCTGCCATAACCTATACATAGTACACCTTCCCCGGTGCGGGTAAACGGTTTACGTAGACGAAGCTGTTGTCTGCTTACACGTCAGTGGACATCGCCACACTATGAACTGCAAGGAAGATGTCCCTGGAAGTAACCGTGTGTGATGGTTGTATCATACTGAAGGGTGTATTGAATGAGTACAGTTAATGTCGTCGCCTTCTGCCTACTGAGAACCAGGGCGACCAATGATTGTGAGTTGACCCAAGCCTGAGACTGAGAGAAATGATGGCATATAGTAGTACATGCATTATTCGCTTTCCACCCCCCGCGGGTAACCCCCACCAAGGGCGCAGGAACTGGAAACCCACCCTCCACCCCCGCAGAACGAGGCAGAGCCCCGATAGACTCAGCTAAGTTCTCCAGACTCACGCACTCCACACTGTACCGCTTCATTACAGGTCACGCCTTCACCGGGGAGTACACCCAGCGATTCTACCCACTACACACCCCAGAACAAATAGCTTGCCCCTGTGGCGAGCCCATACAAACAGTAGAGCACGTGCTCCTCGATTGCCCTTTACACACCGCCGCGCGCCGTAGGCACCTCACCGCCAACGGCCGCCCCCGAACGCTCCCACAACTCTTCGCCCACCCGAACCGCGTGCAAGCGCCACTTCGGTTTTTGGAGGAGACAGGAGCCTGCGCTAAACCGCGGGCAACGTGGGAACCGGGATGAGGCACAAAGATAGACTAGAAAAAGGGGGGAACCTCTAGACATTACCATACCAGCCCACCACCACCTACAACCTTCCGCTGCCCATAGCCAGCTAGCTCTGGCTCCCCACCCCCCACCATACACGCCTAAGCATAAAACGTAGCATACACGTGACCGCCTCTGTACCGAGTTGTACGCGCCGCGGAATATAAATTCGGAAAAAAAAAATGCATTATTCGCTTTCGCTACCCACAAACATTCAGCAGCCCACGCAGGGGAGTTCAATCAAAGCAAACGTCTTGTCACATTAAGTAGGTACAATTACATTCGATCCATCAAGTCCGACTCTTTCTTCTGACTCTCTTCCAACTTCTGGGCTAATTTACTTGTCGGCAGTATTGTCCTGCAGCTGTGGGGGGAAGGGAGTGCAAGACTTCAGTTGATGTCAAAGCCAGGGTGCGGGAGCACGTCGCAGGGCCAGAAGATGTAAAGAAAAAAAAAAAGAAAACGCACCACCTCGATCCAGTACCCATCCGGATCCAAGATGAATGCGATGTTTTTCATCTTGCCATCCGTGAGACGCTTTTTGAATGGCACCCCGAGCCGCTCGAAGCGCGCGCACGCCTCTTCGACGTTGGCCACCGTGATCGCGATGTGGCCGAACCCACGCGGATCCGAGTTGCCGGAATGGTAGGGCGTCACGGCGAGCGACTCTGTGCCGTGGTTATGAGTAAGCTCGAGGATGCCTGGCCAGGTTGCTCGGGGGTCAGGTCGTTGGCGATGGGTAGGAAACAAGGGAGTGGCATACCTTCACGGTTGAGACGGCCTTCCTTTCTTTCGGAATCTGTGGCGTTGCCGCCGGAGCGATCGAAGGCGAGGAAATAGAGCGTAAAGTCGCTGAAATCGTGCTCTGTTCCGTTGGAGAAGAGATCAAGAAATAAGAGCAAATGGGTCGCTCACTTTCGATAAGCTCCATTCCAATGATCTGTGGAGGTGTGAGTTGGCGCCTGGAAGGCACTATTCAGGAAGAGACTTACGTCTGTGTAGAAAGGGATTGAAATGTTGGGATCTTTGATCCGTAACATTGTGTGGTTGAACTGCAGAGAGAAAAGCTGATCGTTTCCTCTCCCCTAGTGAGAACTGAGAAAAAATACTCGCCTTGTAGCTTGCAGTTTCCTCAGAGTAAGGCATATCGAGGTTGAGAGTAAGGTGGGGGTGAACGTTCACCAAGGGCGTAAAGGGGTGAGCTGCGGCCCTCTATCTTATCTAATCACCTCCTTTGCACCCCTTATGGCTATGGGTATCTCCGAGTCATCGGGCCACGCCGGCCAAAAACGGGTAGCCCGAATCCACGTCCAACACTTCTCTATCATAGAACGCTGGTGCGGTGGAGTTGACAGTGTTTTATACCGATGGTTGGGGGACCTCATATGCTGCCAGCGCTATCACAGCGTTGCGCTCATTTGGCGCGCTGATGATGCTGCTTTGTGTCATGCTTATTCCTTGACACCCTCACCCCCAGAGATGTGCGCAACGTTTTCTCCCATCCCGGCTGCTACTGGCCGCCCCTTCCGCGCACAGGTCCTATTCCTGAGCGGTCTCTTCCCCATCATCGTATTTTACTTTTTCGCACCCAGGAATAGGCTGCGCGAGACTGCCCACAGTCTTTCCTCGGAGCCATTCTCCTTGTCTTTCTCAAATGGCCAGCCATCGCCGTGTTGGTCTAGATGTCGGGCTTTCTCAACCTTTTCGGGTGCGCACGCGCGTATGCTATCGTTGTCTTCCATTTACCAAATCTCCCACTTCTTTCCCCGTCGTCCTTGCTTTCTTGCGTCAATTACCGCTCCTGGGCCAATCCCCAAGTCTGTCGTACCTCCGGCCTGTACGCCGCCCTCCCTCACATTGTGCCCTGGCCATCTCACATACATCACTGCCACGCGCTCCAGTTTTTGAAACCATTTAGCAGGCTCACCTACGTCTGTAGTATAACCGACACTCCCCATATACGCTGGAACTTTGTCCTACTAGTACCGGACTGTACAGCTGCATTTGTCAGTTCGTTGTAAGCTGGTTGACTTTAGTCTTTACGCTACGCCTCCTCAGAGGTGACACCATGCTTTCGCCAACACTTGACCCTTGTCCTTCTCTTGACCTTCGACTCGTTCCTTGGGGAACAACGCGGCGGTCATCGTCTCCGTCACCGCGTCGGGTTGCGAGTGTGTTGGAGAGTGTTGACCGCTTCATTGACGACAAAACCCGTGTGAGTCAGCGCCCCAGAGTTATGACAGGTGCAATGCTCACATGGGAGGAGATGTACTTGGAATATTTGGTCATCGCGGCGAAGCTGGCGGGGGGTACCAGGTACGAGTACATGACTCTCAGTGTCTCGGGATTTCTGAACTGGCTTAACGTACAATACACAATATCGGAACACCTTCTGGGCTTGGGCTATCTCCCGTGGCGATCCTGAGGTTCCTAGCGCAAGGATACCAACGTTCGTGGGGTTTTGCACCATGGAAAGTCTATTATCAAGCTCGCCTACAAGCCCACCTGTCGTCGCCTAGATCATTGGAAATATGCGCTACTAAGCTCGACCAAGCTCGTCCATTTCGCATGGGGTTGGAGGTGTTCATTTTCAAGAATAGATCTATAACTATATGCTGTGACCCCTCGTAGACGAAACAAATAGATTTTGGCATTGGAACATACGTAAATTTCATTCGTCTAGATGTACTAGGGGGTGGACTAGCCTGAGCATGGTGTGGAATGCCGGGTTCACTGAATCATGTGAGATGAGGATTGGTCTCAGGAATTCCTTTAATTGCGTAATTTATAGCTCATCGATCATCAACTCTACTGATGTTCCGGTACTCGTAAGATATCCGCACGCATCATCCCACCCAATTCATTCACGTCCCTTGCCCACGTCCGCCCCACGTCACGTCTCCTCGGCATATATCTTCTTCAACTGACTGTACCGCACGAGGCGGCTTTCCTTCGCGCCCACCTCGACCTCCTTTGGCACGACCTACAGACTCGCGTCGCCAGCAACGAGCCGTCATCGGAGAACGTCGTGTTGCCACCAAACAGTATCACCGACGCGCAGGACCTGCCGTCAAGATGGACCGCCAGGATCACCAACAGCGTACGCGCAGACCATCTTCGACGCATACTCGCGGCGCGGGCCCGTCATGTAGTACCCGGGCACATAAACGCGCCGCAACGGGTGTGCGACAGCACCCGCCTGCGGCACGTGCACAGTTCGAGGTGGCCCAGCGCATACTATATACGACACAGAGAGGTCCAGGCGGTGGCCGCGCCTGCCCGAGCGGGTCACAACATCGTCAATGCGTAGGAGGGATATTATGCCGGTTGGTATGACGCAGAAGCGAGAGATGCAGTCCATCCTCCGTGCAGTCTGTCAACGAGGGGGAAATGTCGAGCGAACAGGATTTGGTGCGTGGGGACCGGGACTAGCAGGAAATCAAATCCGAGCTACAGTTCTGCAGGATGTGAGGTGGCGGTGGTGGGAAAGCCTCGTGGCTGCTGATAAGTAGCTCGGGTGTGGGTGAGAGCATGGATGTGCCCGCAAGGGTCGTCAGATCGTGTCGCTCCTTCGTTGTGAAAGCTCACCAGAATGGGCCCCACCGGCGAGAGATATAGCAGCGGTGTGGTGCGGGACAGCGAGCACCGAAGTCAGGATGTTGTACCTTTGGCTGCGGGCGTGATCAGATCCAGGCGACATCGAATGCGACGTGGCGTTGGCATATGACTTGCGTAGATAATCATGTGGCGCAGAGGGTGATGGGGATATTATTGGGTGTAGTGGGAGTGTGGGAATCGTTGGTCAGTCGCGAGCGGCGGCAGAGCACGTTCGATGATTCCTAGGCTTTAGTAGGTCAGTGATTGGATGATAAGGCATACTCATTTCGGCCACTGGTGTAACGGTCTCTACATCAGTGCCCGGCGTGTATTATACACATACACCACATGGGAAAGTTGTCTACGCCCACTCGATTGTTGCATTTGGCATATCGATACACGAGGCAGTGTACTTGCCCTCACTCTGGACCGCTACCCACATCATGATAGGCCTCTATCCCGCTTTCATGTCCTCACAGCCGACAGATTCCCCCCTTTCCGACCATATTCCTTCGACTCCTGATATGAGTGCCCCTTCTGAATCTTCCGTTTTACAGTCACTTTTGGAGGATGCCGTCAAGAAGTACAAAAATCAGGTGGGGAAAAGCCTCGTCGACGATCAACTCGTCATCGGACTCAGAACATGCGATTCTGTCGAGTCCGTCGCTGCCTTTCTCGAAGAACGAGCACAGGCCTTCCGTCAATTCCGAGGACAAGACCGTCATAGCAAGATCACTAAATCAATCAAGCGTGTGGTCCACGTCCTTCATACCACTTTCAACCCTGTCAGTGGAGCTGTACAAGTCGGACACGGCATCGCTTCAATAGTAAGTCTGAAACCGCTGATGTTCTGTATTCCTGGTACTTGACAGTCATTCTATAGCCGTTCCCACCTGTGAAAATAATATTTGCTGCTATCGGTATCCTCCTCGCCGTATGTGCCATCCTTATTCCATAAGCGGGTGTTCTTGTGACATCTAAGTGTCTCAGACTGTCAAGGACGTGACAGCGAGTTACGATGCGCTCCTCGACCTGTTCGAGTCCCTCGGGAATTTCGTCCAACGCCTTGATATCTACACAAAAATGCCTCTCACAAGGGTCATGACAGAGACTATTGTGAAAATCATCGTCGAATTACTCTCTGCCATTGCTCTGGCTACAAAGCAGATCAAGCAGGGACGACTGAGTGAGTCGATCCTTGCTGATTTGTAACATGACTGAACACGACGCAGAGAAATTCGGGATGAAATTTTTAGGGGAGAATGAGGTTGAAGCGGCACTGAAAAAGCTAGACAACCTTACCCTGTACGAGGCTCAGGTTACCGCAGCACAGACCCTCGAGGTGGTCTATGGTCTTGTCCGGGAAATGAATGTGGTCATGGATGGTGAGTACATCCTACTCGGGGAATAAGCGAACGCTATATCTCACCGGGTGCCAGAGTTGCGACAAATTAAGAGCGAAGAGAACAAGGCAAAACGTCAGTTACTTCCTAACCCCGCTATTGCTGGCTTGGGAGAACTGAAACTTGCTCACAGGTGATGAATTGCAGCAAAACATTCGAACGTGGCTCTCCCCTCCAGATCCGTGGAAAAATCACAACATCGCGTGTGGAACCTACTATAAAAGAACCGCGACATGGTTCATCGAAGGCGACACTTTCACCGAATGGAGATTGTCCGATTCACTTTTGTGGATTCGTGGGAATCGTATGTCATCCATCGCTCTGTTACGCTTTTACATGATCCTAATAGCCCTAACCTCATAGCGGGCACAGGGAAGACCGTCCTCTGGTACGTTACGCCTTCGATCCTTCCCATTGCAGTAACTCACGTCCTCGGCAAAGTTCCACAGTCATCGAGGCCATCGATGGCCTGCGCAGGTCTGAACCAGCATCTCTGGCATTCTTTTATTGTGACTTCAACGACGACAAAAAGAAGAATATCCAAGGCTTGCTCTCCTCTCTCCTTTTCCAACTTTGTGATGAATCCGACTCCTACTATGATATTCTGTCTAGTTTCTATTCTCAACACCGTCATGGCTCACGAACTCCGGGAGATGATGCACTTACACGATGTCTGACGGATATCCTCAAATGCCCTGGACAAGCCCCAATCTACATTATTGTAGATGCATTAGACGAATTTCCTAACACCTCCGGCGCGCCGTCCCCTCGTGAAAGGGTTCTGATGCTTGTGAAGGAGCTTGTTGGTCTGTGCCTTCCGAATCTCCATATTTGTATCACAAGCCGCCTCGAGACGGACATAGAAACCGTGCTTAATCCTTTGGACCCCCGTTCCATTTCCCTTCACAGTGAGGAGAAACAAATCCAGGACATTGTTAACTATGTGACATCCGTCGTTAATACCGACTCAAAGATGCAAGGATGGAGTGCAGAGATCAAGGAACTAGTTATCCAAATCCTCTCGCAAAGAGCTGGCGGGATGTAAGGCCCTGATACCACGATGCTCCCTGGCGCTCACTCACGCTTGTAATGCAGGTTCAAATGGGTTTCGTGTCAGGTCGAGTACCTCCGGCACTGCTTCCCAGGACGTATCCGACGTGCCCTGGATGAACTACCGGAGACCCTCGATGCAACTTATGAACGCACTTTACAAGATATCCACGAGACATATTGGAAATATGTACACTGCGTCTTCCAGTGTATCACGGTGGCATCCCGTCCGCTTCAGGTCGAGGAGCTTGCAGAGTTCCTCGCTTTCAGTTTCGGGGCAGGAGAAATTCCCAAGCTGGTGGAGGATAGGCGGTCGGAATACCCAGAGCAGACTCTACTCTCTACGTGCGCGAGTCTGATCGCCGTTGTCAATGTGTCTGGTTCCCGTCTTGTGCAATTTTCGCATTTCACTGTGAAGGAATTCTTAACGTCGGGCCGCCTCGCCACACGAACACCCACTCTTTCCTGTTACCACATTCTTATGACACCTGCTCATACCATCGTCGGGCAAGCCTGTCTCGGCGCCTTGGTACACCTGGACGAAAATGTCAGCATGGATAGCCTCGAGAACTTTCCTCTCGCGAAGTATGCCGCAGTGCACTGGGTGGACCATACGCAATTCGAGAATGTATCGCTAGACACGAAAATTCTCTTTGACCCGAGGAAGCCACATTTTTCAGTCTGGACCCGAATAAATGGTCTAGAGGGGGGCTGGTTCTGGCAGTCACAAGGCAAGGGAAAACCCTTACAATATGCGGCACGACTTGGCCTATGTGACGTTATAGAGTTCCTGGTGGTCGAACGCTCGCAGGACGTGAATGATCGAAGCACCTCCCATAATAAGACTCCGTTATTCACTGCCGTCGAAAGTGGACATCTCGAAGTTACACGAACTTTACTTCAGCACGGCGCAGATGCGAATGCTCGGGACAACAACAGGTCGACTCCGTTGCATTTCACGTCGGAATTTGGACATGTGGAAGTTGTTCAGGTCCTTCTCGAGCGTGGCGCAGATCCGAGTGCCCAGGACAAGTATAGCAGGACTCCACTGCATCTCGCGTCGGAATCTGGATGTGTGCAAGTTGTTCAGGTCCTTCTTGAGCGTGGCGCAGATCCGAGTGCCCAGGACAAGTATAGCATGACTCCACTGCATCTCGCGTCGAAATATGCGCATGTGGAAGTTGTTCAGGTCCTTCTCGAGTGTGGCGCAGATCCGAGTGCCCAGGACAACGACAGCAGTACTCCATTGCATTTCGCGTCGGAACGTGGACATGTGGAAGTTGTTCAGGTCCTTCTCGAGCGTGGCGCAGATCCGAGTGCCCAGAACAAGGACAGCTGGACTCCATTGCATTCTGCGTCGCACATTGGACGTGTGGGAGTTGTTCAGGTCCTTCTCGAGCGTGGCGCAGATC
>QLOS01002397.1:0-10680 GCA_003313725.1 Russula sp. MG48 | reverse complement strand
GCGTCGGAATTTGGACATGTGGAAGTTGTTCAGGTCCTTCTCGAGCGTGGTGCAGATCCGAGTTCCCAGAACAAGGACAGCTGGACTCCATTGCATTTGGCGTCGCACATTGGACATGTGGAAGTTGTTCAGGTCCTTCTCGAGCGTGGCGCAGATCCGAGTGCCCAAAATAAGGACAACTGGACTCCATTGCATGCCGCGTTGCAATCTGGACATGTGGAACTTGTTCAGGTCCTCCTCGAGCATGGCGCAGATCCGAGTGCCCAGGACAAGTATAGCAGGACTCCACTGCATCTCGCGTTGGAATCTGGACGTGTGCAAGTTGTTCAGGTCCTTCTCGAGCGTGGCGCAGATCCGAGTGCCCAGGACAAGTATAGCATGATTCCACTGCATCTCGCGTCGAAATATGCGTATGTGGAAGTTGTTCAGGTCCTTCTCGAGCGTGGCGCAGATCCGAGTGCCCAGGACAACGACAGCAGTACTCCATTGCATTTCGCGTCGGAACGTGGACATGTGGAAGTTGTTCAGGTCCTTCTCGAGCGTGGCGCAGATCTGAGTGCCCAGGACGAGGACAGCTGGACTCCATTGCATTCCGCGTCGCAATCTGGACATGTGGAAGTTGTTCAGGTCCTTCTCGAGCATGGCGCAGATCCGGGTGCCCAGAACAAGGACGGCATGACTCCATTGCATTTCGCGTCGCAATCAGGATATGTGAAAGTTGTTCAGGTCCTTCTTGAGGGTTGTGCAGACCCGAGTGCCCAGAATAAGGATAGCTGGACTCCATTGCATTTGGCGTCACAAAGAGGACATGTGGGAGTTGTTCGGGTCCTTCTCGAGAGTGGCGCAGATCCGAGTGCCCAAAACAAGGTCAGCTGGATTCCATTGCATTTCGCGTCACAATCTGGACATTTGGAGGTTGTTCAGGTCCTTCTCGAGTGTGGCGCTGATCCGAGTGCCAAGAACATGGACAGCTGGACTCCGTTGCATTCCGCATCGCAATATGGACATGTGGAAGTTGTTCAGATCCTTCTCGAGCGTGGCGCTGATCCAAGTGCCAAGGACAAGGACAGCTGGACTCCATTACATCTCGCCTCAGCATGTGGACATGTGGAAGTTGTTCAGGTCCTTCTCGAGGGTTGTGCAGACCCGAGTGCCCAGAGCAAGGACAGCTGGACTCCATTGCATTCCGCGTCGGAATTTGGACACGTGGAAGTTGTTCAGGTCCTTCTCGAGCGTGGCGCAGATCCGAGTGCCCAAAGCAAGGACAGCTGGACTCCATTGCATTCCGCGTCGGGATTTGGACATGTGGAAGTTGTTCAGGTCCTTCTCGAGCGTGGTGCAGATCCGAGTTCCCAGAACAAGGACAGCTGGACTCCATTGCATTTGGCGTCGCAAGAAGGACATGTGGAAGTTGTTCAGGTCCTTCTCGAGCATGGCGCAGATCCGAGTGCCCAAAACAAGGACAGCTGGACTCCATTGCATTCTGCATCGGAATTTGGACATGTGGAAGTTGTTCAGGTCCTTCTCGGAAATGGCGCAGATGTGAACGCCCGGGACAGGGACAGCTCGACTCCATTCCAATTGGCGTTTCAAGAAAAACACTACTCTCTCACACAAGTGTTGTTGGCGCATGGGGCAAAGGAGGAAAACCATGTATCAGTCATTCTGGAGTGTTAGATCACTCGTGGGCGTACTTAAATGGCATACCAGGAATAAGAAGGGGACAGCGTGGGTAACACATTAATCACCAACAGGAAGCGGTACTAACTCGTTTGTAGCGTCACACTAAGTGAAGTACATCTCACATGTATTTAGATATACTTGTGGCGGAGACTGGAAGTAGGAGGAATGGGTGATCATTTACTGTTGGAGTTTTCTAGATAATCCGATGGGTAGGGGGGAGCAAGTGGGTAGATCGTTATTATTATCGAAGGCAAAGGGAGCTGCTGTGAGCGGCAGTGCTCACTCGGACAGCACACGCTTGAGGGATAAAGAAAAATTCCTTATGAGCGGGGAGGATAGTAGCTTAGGTCCATCTGAGCCAATAGTGACGTGTCTTTCCGAGATAACAAGGTCAAGTGTGCCCATGCACCTATCTTATCTCCTTTCAGCTGCATCGCGCGGAAGAAGAACAAAACGCGTGACATCATGATTACCAAATCACGACGCGTCTGTTGACTGTTGACTACAGCGGAGCACGTGATCTAAAAGGTTCCGCTCCGCTCCGCCCAGAAGCTCAAGCTTGAGCCAGTTTTGACCCCGCATTGCCGCTCTTGCAATCATGGCTACTAATACCTTTCCTCTAAAGTATCGTAGAAAATCATCTCCACCACCCTCACCACGAATGCTTTCTCCAATTGCACATATCCCGCCCTCCTTTTCCACAAACATCATCTCTCCGCCCCCGAAATGGCGATGACTTGGGGCATGAGCCCGCTCTCACTAGCGACGATGCTTTCACTGTCTTCTCATCAAGCTGTTCTTGCGCACCCTCTCTGGCACCTTCGGATACAGAAGATGCCCATGTCGATACCGTATCCTCTCCTGTTCAAGAAGCCTTCATCCGCACTTCCGCACCGCTTTGGGCTCCTCTTTCGAGATACAATAAGTCATATCCACCAAACACAGTGTCCTCTACAACGCGCGAAGACATCGCCGCTGCGCTCCATGGGCAACCACGCCTTGGCTCATCCCGACTTCCGTTCACCCAGCTCCCATCGCAGACCGAGAACGTAGACCCCTCTCCCACCCGCCGCTCACGCGTTGTCTCCCCATCTATATGGAACCTCCTTTTACCGTGCGCACCATCCCCGCCTCCGCGGCCCCGTCTTGAAATGACTCCTCCCGTTATCGATTGCGAGATTGTCCACGGGACCACTCTCCCGGGACAGCGAATTCCCTCGGTGCGGCACCCCGGCTTCTTTCCCTCTACCTCCATCTTCTCCTTTTGCAGAGGAAGATGAGCATGAGGGCTCAGAGCTATCTCGGTTCCACTCCGTGCGTAGTCCTAAACCTCAACGAGCGCCTCACTAGGTACGCACAAATTTTCTGTCTCCAGCGTCCTTTTTTATTATTATTGGCACCTGTCTTGTCTTGATTGTGCACCACCTGATATTTGCTGCCTTCGTCTTTCGCCAGGCGCACATTACTCCGAACTATTCCGGGACGACGAATGCACACGCGTGCAGCCACACGATAAAGAAGTTGAAGATGGTGATCAGATGGTGTTGTGCGGAGTGCTTCCAGCTGCGTCGTTTGAGGTAAAATGGCTTCCTTATCATTATCGAACTCTATTCAAAGCTGTTTGGTGTGACTTTGCCACAGGCTTGTCTTGTTCCGAAAGTGCCCCCGATGAACGGCATCACCAACCCTGCGCTTCCCTGTTGCCTGTTCCCGTCATTGAGGTGTCCTCGACTCCATTATTGCCTAGATCTCTCGAGCATCATAAGGTATGTAGACTCTTTTGCGATTCACGTCGTCGATCTCACACCGTCCACTACTGTCAGCTGCATGTGAGCCAACGGCAGCACGCAACCCCATGGATGCCGTCCCGATTCTCCGGTCTCCGCGGCCCTACCACTATTGGCAACGGCCCCGTCCTCGCTATCTATGGTCAGTCCAGTTCCCGATGTTGCCGACCATAACGCACGGCTAAGCCGCCAACGTACTCCCGAGCCGCCTCGTCCCTCCTCGCCTTCCTGGATGAGCACAGCGTACCGCCCAGTCCTGCCAATGGTGGACACCCGACCTCGTCTCTTAGCTCTCCATCATCATCACCGGGCTCAGCTCATTCACACATACGTGATACCACCTTGTCTCCCATTGCCTCGTGGAGTATTGCGTTCTCCCAGGACCGAGCATCAGGACACGCTCAGTCACCATAATGGACGGCACAGATGGAATGATCATCGTCTGGCAAGTGTTGGCGACGTTTTTCTGATTTCGTCTATACTGTTCCGTCATTTAGGCGCAATATTTAGGGTCCAGGCGCCAAGGTTAGTAATTAACACGCCTACAGAGAATGAGACGTGGGTGTTTGCGAAGGGACATCAAGAAGGACTTTCTCGGTCTAGCCCCAGCCCCAGGGAGTGAGAATATTGTTCCTATCACCGCCTGGGCGAGGCTGTCGCTGTTGTTGGGGTATGGCATGGGGCATCTGGACGCTTGCCCTTTACTCGGACGTCCTGGTGGCTGCATACTCGAAGTTCGACTCCGACTGGAACTCCTTGACGACACCGCCTCTTCCTCCTGGTGCCGTGACGCGATGACCTACCCACATACTCGTTGCGCAGGGCCGCTGGACGCTCGCGCGGGACCCTACCCTGTCGTTTGAATAGTCAGGGAGTCTACTCTCCAGGTCCAGTCCTTCTGCGCGACGCTACTCCTCGCTGTCCCAGGGAGCAGACGTGTCTGTCCCTAACTCCACTGCCACCCAGGCGCAGGGACTGGGTGATGGTTTGTTGTCAAAGATGAGGGTTACGTACTCACCCGTTTTCCTGGGCACTGTGATGGCCTCGTTCTTGCTCTCCTCTCCAACTATGGCAACATCCGGGCGCTTCTCCATGGCACCTTTGAGGTTTGGATATTGAGAAACATAAGCCGGAGAGTAGATTTTGAGGGTAGCGAGAACACGGGTAAGATTGATGTTAAAAGGTACAAACTTGTGCTGACGGTTTTTGTCTTGGACGCAACGCGAGGCATCACGCTCCCAATCGGCTTCAACTACAACTGCGCATCACTTTATGGCCACCTCGATTGTGAACCCAACACCCCGTTTTGTGATTTCCTTAGCGTTGGCGTCTACAGGTACTCGGACCCGGCGACTTGCAGTGGCAGCGTTGGACTCTCAACCCAAAGCACAGGAGGGCTGCGGTGCGTGAATTCTGAGAGTGGGCAGGAGTTGATCTGTCACTTGATCTTTACAAGGCAAAACAGCAAACATAGGAAGGCAGTCTAAATTCTCACCTTTGCAATCGCCGTTCGAGACTGTTCGAAAGGAGTACTGCAACGAATAGACCAAGGCGGACTTTATTCCCTGTACATCTACTTGTGATCAAGATCGGGGGCTATATCGCTGTTGTTCTCCAAATGTAAGAACGCGGTAGGGAAGAGGTGGAGGCCATGGATGTCTCGCTTCAGGGTACCCTTGAAGTCAAAATAAAAGTAGGCCATAAATGCGAATCCGGCTTCACGTACATTTCTGGTGTCTTCAATGACAGTGGAGATCTCAAAAGCGTGTGTGAAGTTGAATTAACATCTATGGCCCTTTTATCTTGATTTCAAGGACACGGTGGCGGGGTGCTCACGGAACAACTTTGTTCGATCGCAATAGACTGTCTGCCCGATGCCTGTCAAGATGTTTATTCAATGTTATATTCAGTGACTGGTGGTGGCTCGCAGCCATCTAATTGTAACACTTTTTTACACAATCTCTTGAGGGGATATAGGCCCGATATATGAGTACATTATCCGAGATACGCTCGACGGGTGACGTTGGGATGCGTGAGGGCACAGAGGTCACATGATAAGGAAATTCCGAGTAACGCAGACAGCAAACGGCTACGGGATTGATCTATAAACGAACGCGTCCAACTCCACACCAAACGCTTATCATCCGCTAATAGCCACAGTCGACTCGTTGCCCGCCAACTTTGTTTAGAATGTCGAAGTGCGGACGATGTTGGCGTGGGTACGCATATAATCTGGACGACGGATGGATTTGTAGGCGACCTTGATAATCAACCGCTCCCGAAACGAAGGCTACGAAACTCCCGGTAGTTGACATCCCTCCACCGGGGACGTCAGAACCGCCATGGGAGGGAACCAAAGCACAGTAATGGTTCGGATGCTGTGCGTTGCAGGTCTAAGCATGAAATCTTGAGACCATGTAAGAATCACGTACTCGTACCTGGCCAGTTATCCATCCGCCAGTTTCGCCACAATGACTAGGTATTCCATGTACTTCTCCTCCCCCGTGCGCATTGCTTCGATTATGAGTCTGAGGCGCTGACACACAGCGGTTTTGTTGTCGAGCACGCGGTCAACCAGGCCCCCGCATTCACGACCTCGGTGCGGCGCCGGAGAAGATGACTGCAGCTGTATTTCCCAAGGAAGGAGCCGAAGACGAAGGGAAGGACGAGGAAGACGTGTTGAGCAAGATGTGATGTCACCTCTGCGGAGGCGTGGCGTACAGACTCAAGTCAACTTGGGATGAGGAAGGTCGGCGTGTATGATGGGTACTTCCGATGTCCAACAGCCTGTGTACCCGAGGAGTGTTGGTTATACTTCAGAGGTATGTGAGCCTGCTAAACGGTCGACAAATTGGAGAACGTGGTACATAGTACCGTGAGTGGGCGGAGGATGGCTAAGGCAAAAGCGAGGACGGGTGGCGTAGCGTACAGGATGGACGTACAGGATCTACGAATTAGAGGAGTTGGATGAAGGGCAATTAGCGGAGGACAGTGAGGATGACAGGAAAAAGTCTTTGGAGCAGAGAGAGTAGGGACGGATAGATATGAGTACATGGTGATCGGCGCAAACGCACCCGAAAGTAAGAAAGCCAAATATGTCTACCAACATGCCGATCGTTGGTCCATTGGGAAAGAGGATGATGCCGCCGAAGTACTGTAGCAGACTGTTTGACGTAGCTTGTTACATGCGCGGGAAAAGGTAAGTAGTCTGTACTATGGTGTACGGTCCACTCGTCGGTGGCTGAGATTTCATCCTCACTCGGCGATAAGTTTCTAGAGGTCGATAGAGAAATGCTTGGACCCGATCCTTGGACATCTAGACACCTTTCACCAATACCAGTTGATCCAAGCATTAAGAATGAGGAAGTCTGAAGTTGTTCTGAGGAGAAAACATTATCAGTTTGCTCATCCCATTTTTGGGTCTGTCACGCCAAAATGTCACTTGCCGACACTTGCCGACGTTGGAGCCAGGCCGAAATCACCACTGGTTCTGCTTAGCTAAGCTGTGACGTTGATGTGACTGACGAGTGAGTTTACTGACTAGGAAACTCCAACTGCGTTGGCGTAGACCTTGCTGCTGCCAAGTCTAACCGAAAATAAAAAATCTTATGTTCCGATTCAAGAACGCCGGCACACAGAAGATGCGATCGCACCAGCAGAGGAAGCAGGTTTTTTGCCCCTGAAATTCGTTCGTGGATCATCGATCCGGCCCGGGAGAAGCGAGCTCGCGGAAGGAGCAGACCTCCGTCGTTTGTTAAGCTGGAACACTGAAATGGTCGATGATATCCAGCAGCAAAACCATGCCAGAGCGTTCGAAGCACGGTCCGAGTTAGGAGGACCGTCTGACGAGGCGACAACCATCAACTTATCACTGGCAAGCGTTTTCCATGGAAAATGCAGGAGTTATACTCCTGCAAGCCGAAACCGACATGCCCATCGTTCATTGGATCCGCGATGTGGTCTTTGTCACGGTATCAGCATCAGCATAGAATCACAGTGGGAAGAGGCCCGTCTGTGGGCATCGCTGGCTGCGTGCCAGTGTCACTGGCAGTGTGCAAGATGCTTCTGCCTTACGTTCTTCAAGTTCCGGTCGTTAACTGGATCGCTAAGCATGAGGCCATAGTTCACGATCAGGTCGATGCATGGGTCTGTAGCGGGGTGGGACGTACCCGCCTGCCTCCGCCACGCCCATGCGTGGCAACCACGAGCGTCGCTGTGCCGCCCCCAACCACGACTAGGACCTGGATTTCACACACTGTACCTACCGTAAGACGCCATACCCGCACGTAATTGTTAAAAAAAGTTGTGATTATATAGTAAACTACATCTACTGATCGTGTGTTGCTTCATCCACACCAGTAGTCCTGCAAGCTGAAACCGACACGGCCTCAATTGATCTACGCGAGCTGAACAAGCGCCAGTACCGCGCATACGAAATAATCACTAATCATCTAACTGAGATGGTAGCTGGCCGAAGCCGTCGATTAGTACGCATGTTTTTGTATGGTGAAGGGGGCACGGGAAAACCCAAAGTAATTCAAACTGTTACGGACGCGTTTGTAAAAGCTGGTACAACGGTTTCTTGATATGTGGAAGAAGGAACTTGAATGTCGCAAGCGCTGACGACGAGCTGAGTAGGGACCGAATATTTGCTCATTAAATGTGCTTATACAGGTGTAGCGAATGAGCGAGGAGACAAAGTTGAAATTGCAAGTTTTTTGCAAAGAGAAGGCATATTTCATCATTGATGGGTTTTCAATGATTTCGAAAAGGTTTCTCGCCAAGTTATCGCGCAGTGTGTCGATCGGAAAATAAGGTTGCGCATCTTACCGCGAGGGAATATCGTTTGGACGGATCAATGTCGACGATTCGACTGTTGCGCGACTTCGGCGACAAGCTATTCACCCAATCGTTTGAATCAGATCTGTTACAAGAAGATGAACGACTAGAGATGTTGGACAGAAAATGGGCAAATGATAGGCAATGGCCCGGCTTCCAGTTCAGTGAAAGATCCTAGTTTCATACGTATACATTCAGTTAGCACGCCTTTCTCTGTTGAATCTACCATTTCCCGAACCTCGACCTAGGCTGTTGTAGCATTGAACCGCCGGCATAATCGGAAAACAGGAATCCAGCCTCGACCTGAGGCCGTTCTAGAACAGGAGACCAAACGAGATCTTCCAGTGTGGACGAAACAGGGCATCCGGAGTCACAGTCACGCCGCATACGATGCGAGTTGGCTCCTTTCCGCAACCGGTCACGCTCTCAAAGTAGTTTAGCGCAAATTTTAGCGCAAATTTAGACGCTCATCGTCACAAACGCGTTCGCTGTCATTTCAATCTCAGAACTGTCTTTTTTTAGTCATCAATGTCCACATAGAGTTCTTTTTTTAAAAACTACGCTTACTTAAGATATAATAGTTAGTTTTTCCCAATATCACTTGTTGGAATATAACACCGAAAATATACAAATCGAAGATTATCTAATACAACTACTAAAAAGGAGCGACGGAGCCCGTGCGAGGTAGGCGCGTTCCTGGCGGGCACAGCTGGGTTCGCATGCGCCGGGGCTTCGGTAGCGCTAACCCTCACCCTACCCCGGAGGTGGGGGTGGGGTGGGTTCACCGCGCGCCGGAGCAGCGGGCGCCTCGGGGGACATGGAGCGGAAGGGGAGGGAGGAATAGGCCGCGTTCGCGAGCGGAAGCGGATAGCGGCGCGTCCGGGGGGGGAGCGAGGTGCGCGAGATTGTGGGAACGCGCGTCGGGGCTTGCCGGCGTCGCTAGCGTCCGGGCGTGTGTGGGTGCACGGCCCGATTAATAATACACTTCTGACTAATTAGGGCCCTAACTGAAGTCACATCAACATTTCTACTTATATAAGCATTACATGATTAGATCTTGCAAGCACGTTTGGTGCAACGGTGAAACTGTCTAAGGAATTCCGTGTCACGTGAGTGGGTCGAGGGTTCGAATCCCGGTCTGATAGTTTTATTGTTTGAGTATGTAAGTAACGAATGCCACTAGCGACTGTTGATTAGTAATTATTATCTCGGGATGGTGTACTTTTTTGGTGTTATATTCCAACAAGTGATATTGGGAAAAACTAACTATTATATCTTAAGTAAGCGTAGTTTTTAAAAAAAGAACTCTATGTGGACATTGATGACTAAAAAAAGACAGTTCTGAGATTGAAATGACAGCGAACGCGTTTGTGACGATGAGCGTCTAAATTTGCGCTAAAATTTGCGCTAAACTACTTTGAGAGCGTGACCGGTTGCGGAAAGGAGCCAACTTACGATGCGTGATGGCGGTCACCTGGACTTACCGCAAAAGGCAAAAAATGGCAGACAAAGAGACCTTGCTTGCAGCAAGGTGACGACTGGACCGTACACCATAGTAGTGCTTGTTTTGGACGAGCATGCGTGTCGATATTTGATATAAAGGTGTATCCCTCAGTCTAGACCGAGGCAACGTCACATTCGATCTGGCGTTGATCTTGTTCACGTCCGAGTCCGAGAGTCCCCGACAAATCCTCGAAAGGTACGATGCCCCTACCTCTTTATTCGGTGTCCTGCATCGCTATCATTGGATGACGAGGCCCCTCTCGTGAGTTTTCACAAAGAACGAGCCACATGAGTTGATGACCCTTGCGCCCACATCCTCTGCACCCGAGGTCCTTGACTCCTTGGCCGTTCATCAGCGGCCACGAAGCGTTCCCTACCAACCAGCCATTCCACACCTTGCAGAACCCGCAGCTCGGAATCCTTTGATAGCACGGGGCCGAGAGCACAAAATCCCTCTCGCTCGACAACTTTCCCCCCTCGCCGACTGACCTCCTTCTGGAGGATGGCCAGCATCTCGCGCTTATGCGTCATACAGGGACCGGCGCGATATCCCTCCTGCTCACAGACGTCGTTCGTAGTGACCCCGCTCGGGCACCCACTTTGTCCCCTCGGCGTCGTGCCACAATACGTCGTGCCACAATACGCGCTAGGCCACCTGCGCCAGGACGTACGAACTGCGGGCGGGTGCCGTACGGCGCAGGGTGCCCGCCGCGCCGCGCCGCGTCCACGCGTCTTGGTGGGCAGCGATTGTGCGGCACACCGCTTATTCGCGGTGACTATGATCGGCATGTATGCTGTCGTGGAGGCGATCCCGAGGATCTATTTTGACTATAGGCCCGGTGCGGCGGTGCTACCACCCGAGAACGGC
>QLOS01002396.1:0-12003 GCA_003313725.1 Russula sp. MG48 | reverse complement strand
GGATTGAGTCTGCACCTACTGAGGGTACCATCCCTATTCCTGTAGTTGGCCTGCTCCCCCCGCCGACCATGACGTCAAGGCCAGCGAGCTATCTGGGTCCATCGTCATCGTCCCCACCTCTCGCTGCGCCTGAAATACAAGCGTCCACCATCGACGCTCAGCCAGCGTCCCCACCGCTATGCCACTGTTGCCCAGGATACCGGTCCCCGAAGGACGTTGTGCAACTTTGGGCTGTTTTCCAGACGGAACAGTAGGGAGAACTAGTTGGGGATTTGCCGTGGCCTCCAGGTCAGCAGAGACACCAGAAGCGCTCTGGTCCGCTGCCGGGTAAGGAGAGAACAGGACTATGGCGTGGGTGTAGCAGGTATGGGTCTTTCAACACTCATCGTGATCGCGTCTTAAATCCCATTGAGGTTTTCTTCCCCTTCAGCTTGCATCTCCTGAGACCCATGCATGCATACTGTTCCGTGTATAGGTCAGCCGTTCCGCGTTCGTCCTACTAATCAGCGTATCAAAATGACAGGGAGACAAAAGCGCCTCTCGTGGGAAGAGATTTGTCCCAGATCTTCGGGCCATTGCCCCCACGTGACCTTACTGTCGGGGAACATCACGTGCCCTCCACCTACGTCGACTTCGCCCGTCCAATCTTGATACGGTGGACGTAGAGAAAGGGAATGGTCGTGGAAATTTCTCGCATGAAGCTCGGTGACTTCCGTCGAATATACCGGTGTGTCTCGCTCGCCCACTCGTCATCATGTTGACCATTTTTTTCTGCTTGTCATCGCACTGCCCCGGATACTGTCGCCCGGATACATCCCTGCTCCCTGCTCTCTTACTGTCTACTCTTGAGAAGTGCATCGCCCATATTTTGGGAACTCAGCCCTACTCTGTCCTTTGCAATAGACGATCTGAAACAAGACCGTATCGCGTCTCTTCCTGGTGTAGTCGGTGCACGTGAACTTCACAGTCCCTTGCTCTCCACGCTATGTACCGCTCTGTTCTTTGATCACTTGGTTGTTATCTTTGTCCCTGCCCTGGTATGCCGGCGTACCTTCACCTTCCGCACAGATGGTAGCCCATTTCTTTACTTTCGCTTTGCGTTTACTGTCACTCCAACCTCTTCCATTTAGTTCTTCAACGCTCTTATCTCACTTCGACTATCCTATTTGTCCGTTCGCGTGCCATCCCTCAACCACTCGTCCATGTATACGTTAACTCTTTTCCATGACTCGATACCCTTACCAGCACTAGCTCTTCCCGCATCCCTTCCTTTCTCTGCTTTCTTACCACCTTTTTCACCCACCGATGACATTTCCTCTTCGACTTCCATATCCACCTTGAACATGCTCAACAATCAGACGGCGTCGAGGGCATCAGTGTCCTTGCGCTCTACCTCCCCCCTTCTGTCTAAGGGGGTTCCACCCCTCCTCCCAGGCCACCCCTAGATGGAACGTGCAACATGCGTGCTGACGAATCCGCAGACAGTTTCTATCGCTATCAACTGCAGGTCGATGAGTACACCTTTCAAGTGTTACGAGCTCCCTTGCTTCACTTTAAAGTGCGCTGCAGACGGCTTACTGACATTCTTTCGCCGACAAGGTACTAGACATAAATATGATTGATAGTGAGGATGACAACTACGGAAGCTGCTTCCCTCAAAGATCCGAAATAACACCCCAACCACCGCAGCCATTACCAAAGCATGTGGAAAACGGGGAGAAATATATTCAAACAATGAGGTTGACAACGTTTACAGGTCGTTTCACAAACATACTGATGATTCTGCGTAACATTGCACCATAACGTACTCCTCTTCCACCATAATCGGACGACAACGTGATTTCTCCTCTGACGTCAATTCAATGTTGGTACATGAGATTCGTCATTGCAAAACCCTACAGTTTCACGACGACAGGCTCTGGCGGACGTATCACGAGCTGGTGACGACTCTATAGCGCTGCGTTACTTACTTGAACCATTTCCCCAAATACCTACACCCAACCTTTGGTCATTCTCATTTTTCTTTCTTTCTTGAAGATCTTCAGCATGCCCAGCGGACTGAACCACTTCTTGCGCTTCTGTGAAATCGAAAATCCCGATGCGGGTACCGGCGGCTTATCAGGGTGCTTTGGGGCCTGCGTAGTGGGGCGCTCGGGGAGACATGGAATCATGGTCCTTGTGGATGAGGAGAGGAAGAGTGGTATGCGTAGATGGTACGGCGGACGGATAAGAAGATGGGAAGTGACTGCGAGTAGCCGAATGGAAAACTTGTGAACAAGGCAGATAGGGAGGATATTTGTCTGAGGTCTTGTGCGGACGCGGGTGTTACTGTAGCTTCGTTTGTACCAGTGTACCACTGGCAGTGTGTGGGCTGATTGTGAGATAGGAGTGGTGCGTAGTGAAAGCTGCAACGAAGAAATGGGAGAAAGTCCCCCGCTTGTTCCCCTGTTGCCGTAATAACTTGTTTTTATTTCTATTTCCGCGCCGTACATACTATGACTACTGCACCGTGACGACCTATCAATCGTGAGTCACGGACGTCACATCACGCTGGCAAAGCCATTTTCATTCTCCGCTCTCGTCCGTGATTCCGTGATTTCACGGTATGACAGCGCTCAGGTACAGTATGAAACCCCGCTCTCGCCCGAGCGTGACACCTCACGAAAGACAGGCAAAACAAGGCACTCAACGATTAATGGATCTTTCACCCTCAAACCACCTGTGATAGCATTGTATACTCTATTTGAAGTGTAGTGTAGCAGAACTAATGGAGAGAGCTGCAAATAGTGGAGAAATGAGCACACTCACGATTGATAGGTCGTCACGGTGCAATGGTCAGTCATAGTACCATCCTGCGCAACGCTCCTGCATCCTGGGTTCAGACGCTCCTTTTCTGCGCTTCCTGTCTTTTCCCTCCACTCCACCAGGGCGCTCACATGAGCCCCACTGCCTCCTTCCTGCGCTTCTCGTCCCTTGTCACTGTCCAGTGTCCTCGTTCGTGGGATGGCTTGATCGTAGTTTGTCGGTATGCCGCCATTATCTTTCACGCATACTACGGGTGCATCTTGTTTGCTATTCTTTGATGCAGCCTCTACGTATGCTGTCTTTTCCCCACGAGGTAACTTTTTCTTTCTCCCCCACTCCCTCGGATTCTTTTCTATTGCCACACGGGGAATACCTTCGACCGTTCAGAGTTTCTTGTGCAGTATTCCCATTCCATTCGCGTATATGTCCCCTCTTTTCAACGCTCTCACAGCCATTCATCCCCAGCCCAGCTTCCTTCCGCGTTCCATACTTTCTCTACTGCCTTGGCGCCTTCTTCACTCGCTGACAACTCTTGCTCTCTACCTCCCCCTTTCGCCTCTTAGATAGGCCGCGTCGAGGCCATCAGCGTCATTGTACCCTGTGTTCTTTTTGCCCTTTCTTTTCAGTCACCGATACATGTCTCGGGTACAGAAACCTACGTAGCACTATAGGTACGAATTGCTATTGCTCATGTGTTATATCAGCTTTCTTAGCAGTAACTTAGCTCGCTGAAAAACAGGACGCGAGTGAGTGAAAAGACCATAACAAGAAACCACGGGTTAGGCTTCCGATTCCGGAGCGTTTGGTTCAAAACACTTCGGCCTTAAGTCAGATACGTTCAAGTCAAGTTCACCCCTCTCCCTTCCAATTGTAAATACTGCCATTGGCCATGCAAGCCCCCTCATCCATTCGTCATTTATCTCTGCGATAACTAATTAATCAGACCATCTTCCCTTTAGCGAACGTTCTGTGCTCTCACCGGTGCAAGTCTCATCCCCCCTGGCGTATGAGCGAGAGTGCGGCGAAAACGGTCAGGTATGCTTACTGCGTAACAGCGACTTCAAATTCAAGGTAACGCCATTTCTACCCAGTGATTCACAGCCTGCCAATCGGCGTTGAGAGGTGCCATTCCGGGTCACGAGGGCTGAGCCGCATGATAATACTCTATCAGTAATACCAACAATTAGCCCCTACTAAGTCAGTTTGTGTTCTTCACTTTGCGATGATATCCGTGCTTGTCTTTCTTTCAGGAGGCTCAGACTTGACAACGATCCCTATGAGGAAAGAGATCGGACTGTAGAAATCCCGTCTAGTGGTATACGGAGACAGAGTCCTTGCATACCAGTATAATACATGAATCAACAACGTGCCATCCATCACGCCTCGAATCGCTCCGCCTCACTCGACCTACATTCCGCCCCACTCCAACGCACGGAACAGCGCGCGATCAGATGCCCGCTCTGCCTCGACTCCGACGACATGCGCACAGGACGTTGCACCATCCGGTGCCGCCACGGTGGGCGCAAGGGCGCTCGCTGAACGCCACAGTTCCACGTCGGCGGCGGCTACACCACAGAAGAGCATGAATACGCGAGTGACCACGTCGGGCGTGGGCGAGGCGTGCATCGGCGCGGCCTGCTCGTACGATTCCTGTGCGAGGAAGCGCGGCGCGACGTACTCGTGCTTCAGCAGATCCGGAGCCAATATCTGGGGCAGCCCCAAGTGTCGTCAGCTCCGTGTGGCTTTTTTTTTTTCTCTGCGTGAGGAGAATGGATACGGACATGATGAACGAGGTACGCCTTCGGGGCCGCATTTAGGTAACCCGGAACTTTTGCCTATCGGGAGTAGGATCGAGTTGCCTGGGCTTACTGATGGGCGAGAAGGATCAAACGTCTCTATGTCCCCTACAGGAATTGGGGCGCAAGACGAGTCCGGCGTCATCATGGAAGAATTTGCGCTGCAGAGCGGATGGTTCAGTCACAGCCAGACAGCACAGCAGGGTTTAATCCAAGCTCACATTGCCTCCCAGAATAGGTAAGACGCTTCTGTACCAGTGGTCTTGTCGACGAGCGTGCCGTCAAGCTCTGCCGCAACTGTCCAGGTAAGGGATTGGACAAACTGATCATGGTGTTTGTCCGGTATAATGGTGGTCTGTGGTGGAGGGTATACCGCTGAGAGACGCCAGGATGACGCGAGTAATGGCTGTACGATGAGATGGGAAAGGCTGGAATGCGGGTAGAGATACACGACAGGCTTCCGAATCACCATGTCTGGCGCGACTATGATCTCGGCCCTAGACACAATATTACAATCAGCCAAAGGTATGATCACTTTAAAGACCTCCCCCCAAAAGAGAGAATGAGACCCGAAGATAGAGTCCCCGTCTGAGCGCCTATAATTTCGCGGAGATCGGAGACCTTCGCTAACAACCCAGCTTCACTAATTTTGAAGGCTGAGTGAGTCGCTGACATCGGGAATATGGCTCTGGTGGTCTGAATGGCATCACTGGATCGTTGAGCTAGTGATTGTCCAGGGAAAACTTGCGCGGGCTGCGGCCTCAAGAACGAGAGCTCTGGTCGAGGTAAAACTGGCGAGCTGCAGTCTGTCGAGGCTTGCATCTCTGGGCCTATCATTAGTAGCTGCCGCAGCATATTTTGAGTAGCATCTGGACATACCAGATTCCAGAGCAAACGTCACGTACTCTACGGCGTTCTTGATAGCTTGCCAGCTGTCTCTCGAGAGCTCAATGATGGCTGCTTCCGAGTAACCAGGGATTTCCGCCAGGAAGACTATATCATCTGGAGACACATAACGCAAGGACCGGAAGTCGTATCGTACGACCTCAAGGGCATCCTAATTATAGGCATGGCAACGGCACCCGGAGACAAAGTTACAGTAAGAGTTCATGGTGAGATGGCGCGAAGGACATGGCTAGCACAACTCACATCATAACGGAAGCAGTACAGGAGGCGGAAATCAACTTGATGGTCTCGACGACTTATTCAATCACCACGGTCCCTTCAAGCGCGCCCCGAACGGCCTTTATACGTGCTCATCAACAGACTCTACGGATGCCATCGCCAACGATTGCGGCGGGAAGCCGACTTTCAAAGGGACTGGAAACTGGAACACTGCTGAAAGGTGACTTGGGTAAAGCATGGCGCTGCGCTCTGAATGAGACGCTTCGGAGCGCCCATGACACCGTGACCAATCCGAGGCGTCCTTAGTTCACCGTCAGTTCCGCAGCTTGCCTCCTAACTTCATCGACGTTCTGAAACCTCCCTCGTTCAAGAGCCGCGTAACAAAACTCGAACGAAGACTAGTTCCGTATGCCCTTCATTATTTTACCTTTACTTTTTCAATTGTCTCTAGTCGATTGTTATTAAAATTTACCTGAACGTCCTCACTCTTCAATGCTACTCATACCAGCCATTCCCTTCTCTAGATGCGTCTTCCTTGACTCGGCCGACGTCACGCGACGCCCTCAGACCCTCTATCTATACAGTCTCGACTCGTGACCCCGCGCCCGACGTCTCGCTCACTCCTTACATCACCGTTTTCTCTGACAGGCCACTCCGTTCCTTAGACTACCAACCAAACTCCCCCTCCACTCATTCTCAACCAACTACGAGTCGCGATCGTACTGACTCACATACATGTATATAAAGGACGGCAAAACCCCCCTAGAGTGGCAAAGAATCCAGATTGGACTCTCCCTGTGTTCTCGAAAACGTTTTCTGCGTGATTCCCTCTCGTCCTTGCTCCCCTCCCTTTGACCCTCGCTGCGTTAATCCGGGCTATCGCACCGTCATACGCTCGCGGTTGAACGACAGGTCTCTCCTTTCATCATCTCTATCTCTGTCTCTGTCTCGGCGTCGATCTCGGACGCTGACCCTTTCCTTCGTATCCACCGTGGTTGGGATTGCCTCGCCTTGACATGCTCGATCGCTCGGTCTCTTTGAGACTTCTCTCGGCTACTTTTCGAACTCGCGCGCGCGCTATCTACGCTCGCTTAATTGCCCAGACAAGTATCCCATCCTCAGGCTGTCGGGTGGATCATACATACAGCCCCGTATTCTGAGTATTTACCCACTGGCATAGCTGGATCCGAGGCCAAGCATTGAACAGTTCAATCTCGACAGTCTCATGTGTCATGACTTGAATGACATATGACGTTTTCAACACTGCGTACAGCGTACGAACGGCTACTCCGGACCCACTGATAAACTTTTCTGTGAATAACGACGCGCCGGTGAGTTCGATAAATGAAAGAGAAGGAGGGGAAGAGGAGGAAGACGACATGGTAGGTAAGGGCAGCCAAGGCGAGGCACCAAAGGCAGCCCAGGGAGCAGAGACGAAATCTGATCCTCGACGTGGAGGCGCACGACGGCACGGTGGCACGGTTTTGTCGTCGAGAGGCCGGGTCGATGAGAAAGAAGTTTCACACAAAAGGCTAGAAGAAGGGAATGCTCTCTTCTGAGCCGGCCTTCTAGGAGGCCGTCTGTTTTATATCTCTGTGTGCGTCTCTAATCTATCAGGTTTTTGTGCTAACATATAATCTGTCCGTCAGTGAAGAGTAATAAGCGTTTTCAGAACGAAACGAAGTGGTGAAAGCCGAGGACATCCGAATTCAACTAAAGGAGCGGCGAGATCAAAAACTGAACGCTTGTTAGTCGACCACATATCAAGGAGGGGGGATACGGAGAGCTAACGAGTGATGTCTGTCATGTGCCAAGGAGTTAGAACAAAAATCAGAATAAAGGGAACGTCGGAAACTGTGGTAGTGACGGAGCCGCAGAGGGGCCGCGGGCGGATAGACCATGTAAGGTGGATCGAGACTTCAAATTAAGTAATTAAATGTAAAACTAGGTATGAAAAGGTCGTTAGGGAGGTGTGTCCAATGTCCAAGGTCGGCCAAACTGGGAGGGTCCAGACCGGACTCCGAGAGGGACGAGAGAGCGAATGCAAGCTGATAAGATTGACTCGGATCGATGCCACAGGCGCTCCGAAGTGCCCATTCCGAGCGCAACAGGTGTGCCCTCAGGGCATGCCCTGCCCTACCCCTCATCAACATAGTCCAAAGGCGCGACCTCGGTCCTATGGTGCGAGCCGGCACTGGACTTGCACCGTCTCACGTCGCCGCCGCCAGGGCCCGGGGCGTTCAAGTTGACATAGAATGTGTTCGGCAGCCTCTCTGCGTCCAGCTCACAACACTTTTCTTCCACCTCTTCTTCTTTTACGGGGATCTCGATTACTGTCTGGACCTGGCGGACCACGCGAGGAGCTGGTAGCATCCTCGTGGGTGAGTGTGGGCGGTGGTCACATTGATGCTTGTCGGCACGGGCGGTTCAAGTTAATGATGGTGCGGATGCACGCTTCATGGAGGATGATGTGGTGGACGAATTGACTGTCGGGATTGGGAACTACTTTGGAGTGCGCGAGTGTGGCCTATGGTTGGACTAGGTCAGAGTAGCGATGTCGCGCGAGGGGATATATTCTCAAGTTAGCGTACGTGCCGTGATACTTCATGATGACTAGGTATGGAGGACACTTAGACCATGTGGGCTCAGAGTCCTTATGAGACATGAAAGGAAAGAGAAACATCGTGATGCCGGCATATTGTTGTGCAAGCCTTCCTCAGGCTTGGATCTTACATGAAGCCCAGGTCCAGGGCCGCAAACATCAGCATTTAATGGGCAACGCCTAACCTACAACTGTACAGGCTCCATCACGCCTCGAATCGCTCCGCTTCACTCGACCTCCATTCCGCCCCACTCCAACACACGGAACAGCGCGCGATCAAATGCCCGCTCCGCCTCGACTCCGACGACACGCGCCCAGGACGTCGCACCGTCCGGTGCTGCCACGGTGGGTGCAAGTGCGCTCGCCGACTGCCACCGTTCCACGTCGGCGGCGGCTACCCCACGGAAGAGCATGAACACGCGGGTGACGACGTCGGGCGAGGGCGAGACGCGCATCGGCGCGGCCTGCTCGTACGACTCCTGCGCGAGGAAGCGCAGGGCGACGTACTCGTGCTTCAGCAAATCTGGCAGCCAATATCTGAGGGTGTGTCCCGAGCGCCGTCGTTTCAAAATCGTTCCGGTTTTCTACACGGGACTGGGTACGCACGTTATGAAAGAGGTGCGGGCCTCGGTGTGCAGTGTGAGCGCCTTCAGGGCCGCATCTAGGTAACCCGGGACTTTGCTTATCGGGAGCAGGATCGAGTCGCCCGGGCTTACAGACGGACGAGAAGGGTCGAACGTCTCCGCGTCTCCCACAGGAGTGGAGGCCCGAGAGGCGTCAGGCGTTACGAGGTGAGACTTCGCGCTGGGGAGGGGGAAAAGGAAAGTTTAATCTCGACCAGACGACGCAGCTTAATGAAAACCGAGCTCACATTGCCTCCCAGTAAAGGTAGGACACTTCAGTGCCGGTCGTCTTGTCGACGAGAGTGCCATCAGGCTCTGCTGCGACGGTCCATGTGAGGGATTGGGCAGATTGACGTTCGTCGTGCGGTATGACGGGCTGTGGTGGAGGGTATACAGCTGAGAAGCACCAGGACGGTGTAAGGGATAGCTGTACGGTGACATGGGAAAGACTGGAAGGCGGGTAGAGATAGATGACAGGTTTCCGAGGCCTTGTCACTGGCATGACCATGATTGCATCCCCCGAAGAAACGTTATAATTAGCCAGGGTCTGGCCAATCTCCATCATCTGCCCCCCGAAGGTGAGCCTGCTGTTAGAGGATGAATATCCTGTCTTGGCATCTATAGTTTCATAGAGTTCGACGATTTTCTTCGTCAACAGCCCTGGGTCGCTGATTGTAACGGGTGCGGGAGTCGGTCTGAGGTACCCTGGGAATGTGACTGTAATGGCCTGACCGCCATGCGTTGAGGCTCCTGGTCTGGAAGGGGGCGACCCTTTAGTGGCGGCCTGTTGTTCCTTACCATCAGGCGAGACAAGGGAGGTGCGGTCTGCCAAGGCTTGGATCTCTGAGAAGCAGAACCGGGTCTATCGTTGAGCCCTGAGGATAGAACAGGAACATACCAGATTCGACGGCAACCGTCACAGACTTCACTATCTCGTTGACAACAGGCCAGATATCTTTCGTGATTTCAACAGCGCCAGCTTCGGAATAACCGGGGATTTCTGCCAGCAAGACGAGTTCATTGTCGGGAGACACGTCCTTCAAGGATTGAAAGGTCTGTCGTGCGACGCCAAGGACACTCTAATATATGACCGGCACAATCGCAGGCAGAGACAAAATTAGGAGTGTCAGTAGAGTGTCACGTTGGACAGGGCGAGGGATTACCATGACTCACTTCATAAAGGTAGCAGTCGCTGCGAGACACGGCGACACTCCTGCCGCGATGCTTCATGATGAGAAGGGGGGGAGGATTCAAAGCCATGGTGAGGAGGAGAGAGATGCCGGCATACCTCACTCCTTGGTTTTTATGGTTAAATGATTGAGACCCTGGGACGCCCAGTTGGACAGATTGGCAAAACAACTCCAACTCGAGCGAAGCCCAACACAGTATCTGTGTTATATGGCAAGTGTACTGTGCTCTAGGGCACTGGTTCGCCCTTGCATATGGAAATGGGTATACCGCAGAAGCAGGGTTTGCAAATTTGTGCACCCTCAGGATTTCACAGCCTGACGGCTCTCGAAGTTATCATTTACTTCTGAATCATCCATGCTACCGTCGCATGCGTTCTCCACAACTGAGTTCGATGCTCGCTGCTCTGACTCGCTCGGGAGTAATGACGTACAGCGTATCTCAGCGGGGTCTCACTAGGCGTCAGGAAAGTAATAAAAACCTGAAGGCTAAGACTCTTCTGATCGGATGCACTGGTTCTACGTGTGACGAGGGATCCTCCACCCTTCACTGCCTGGGCCTGCCCTAAGGAGTCAGGGCATAGGTATAAAGGTATTATTCACACCAAATCAGCACGCGCAATGCAAGGCCGTGCTTTAAAGGGGGCATTCGAATAGGCCAAAATTTGCAACGGAGCGCTCCCACCGGAGATGATCGTACACGCATATGAGAGTGCCTCGAGTGCTCCTCGACCCCACGTGATCTCAGCCACAGATTAGAAAGTCCGACAAGGGAATTGCCGATGCTGTGGAACGAAACGGTCAAAGTCCTGTTTTGTCTATCGCGCAGTTCGCAGTCGACTTCGCACTTGCTTCTACCTGTACCAGATACCTGCAGAAACTCGCCACAACCTTGCTACAATGTCAGACCTCTGCCCTGTTTATGCTCCTTTCTTCGGTGCCATGGTGAGCTCTACAAGTGTCGTCTGACAAGTGCTAGTTTGATATACCCCGTCTCTCGACTGCAGGGTTGTACCAGCGCCATCGTATTTACATGTAGGTCTCTTTCATGTTGTCATCCATCTGGCTACCTCTCTAACTCGCCATCTCAGGTATTGGCGCGAGGCAAGTCATCTCCTCGTTATCCTTGCGCGTCTCGGCTCGCGATCGCACTAGTTCCGCATTTGTTTGGGGGACATGCAGCTCATGTGTTTGCCGTGCAGTTACGGGACCGCAAAATCTGGTGTTGGCATATCAGCTATGGCTGTACTACGACCGGATCTCATGATGAAGAACGTTGTTCCTGTCATCATGGCCGGTATCATCGCCGTGAGTTGTGACACGTTATTCCTCGCACTGGAAATACGATTTAATTGTGCTATATGAAGATCTACGGCCTCGTTGTCTCGGTTCTCATTTCTGGAAATCGTACGTATTCAGTGGTAGAATGTCAATCTGCGCTAAATTGAGTACTAGTCTCCCCGCGCATGCCTCTGTACACCGGCTTCGTTCAGCTTGGCGCAGGTCTTTCCGTCGGCCTTTCCGGTCTTGCTGCTGGCTTTGCTATCGGTATCGTAGGTGACGCTGGCGTTCGGGGAACTGCGCAGCAACCGAGGCTATTCGTTGGAATGGTGTGTGGACTATCCTTCAGTTTGACTCACATATTGACGTAAAACAAGATCCTCATCCTCATTTTTGCCGAGGTCTTGGGTTTATATGGTGTGTCAGGCAAATACTGTGCTTTGACTGTCCTTATACCTTTGTACCCTCAGGTCTCATTGTCGCTCTTATTATGAACACAGCAGCAAGTGGAGCAACTGTAGGGGCCGCTACCTTTTCTTGTCACACCTCGTGTCTAATTCTTGTCTCCAAGTGCCCATAACTGT